>PVHP010020265.1:0-30854 GCA_004024765.1 Zapus hudsonius | reverse complement strand
TGTTTTCTTTCAAAGACTTTCGGTTTGTAGTGAACTCACGAGGCCATATATCCCACCTTGATCTGACCATGTAGTTCCCATTGGGTTCTGTGAAAATGACACAGGAAGATTGAGGGCTATGTCAGCCCTAAGAAGAAACTCATAAACGGACTATCGTCTGGTTTAAAGAGTAACATTAGGAACTGTGATAAGAACATCAGTAAAGGAAGACAGGAGGGAGCATTGCGAGGCCTTTTTTTTCACTCATATGGGACTAAACAAGAAGTGAACCAAACTGCCTGCTCTTGCTTTAAGGCACCTTAGCAGTAGAACTGGAAAGATTTGAAAGAATTTCTGAGCTACAACATTTCACTCTAGGGACTATTTCTTTGAGTAGGTTTTGGCTACTTAAATTGAAAATGAAATTAAGCATTCTCAGAGAGTTTTTTCCATTCCTCCCCTGCCAGTAGGTCCCAAATCAACTGCACTAGCAAATGAGTTGCTTGGTAAAATATGGTTTTCACAGCCCTGCCAGCCTCTCTCCTCCCCTAAAATGACAGAATGACAATGACTGTTTGTGAAATTTAACTCAAGGTTATTATGTGTGTGTGTGTGTGTGTGTGTGTGTGTGTGTGTGTGTTTACAGTTGAAAATTGAGGATTTGGGGCTGGAGACATGGCTCAGTTATTAAAGGGCTTGCCTGCAAAGCCTAACGACCCAGCTTCAATTCTCCAATACCCATGTAAAGCCAGATGTACAAACTGACATCTGGAGTTTGTTTGCAAGAGCTAGAAGACCTGGCACTCACATTGTTTCTTTCTCTCTCTCTCCTTGGAAGTAAATAAATAAAATAAAATATTTTTTTTTAAACTTGAGCAATTTGAATTTTAAAAACTTAAAATTGCATTGATATTATAAAAACATGATAATAGGAATTTTTAGTACTTCCCAACTGAAAGTTATGAATAGGATTTTCAGAGACGTTTTGGATTAGTCACAAACAATATTGAATTTTTTAAAAATCATATACTAATATATCTAAGATTATATGAAGTTGTTCTCTAAGACAATGGCCCCACTTGAGAATTTTCCAAAATCTTTTAGAGTTCTCAAAGGGCCAAGTAGTTGACTATAGATACTTATCATAAATCTTCATAACATCATTTTTTTTCTGGAGGCAGTGTCTTATTCTAGTCCAGCCTAACCTGGAACTTACTCTGTAGCTCCAGGCTGGCCTCACACTGTATGTGATCTTCCTACCTCAGCCTCCTGAGTGCTAGGATTAAAGGAGTGCACCACCATGCTTGGTCATAAAACCAATATTTTAAAAGACAAAAATAATATCTGATTTTCCCTTCTGTTGTGAAGATATTTCTTTTGACTTGAAACATTCCCTCCTGGCAGGAAGAGGGAGGCTCTTAAGGGGTACAAGGCCACATAGGAAGTGATTGCTATTTAGAAATCAAAATCTGAGAACTTTCGTTGTGTATGGTTGTTGAAATTTTACGCTTTTAGAACAGAATTATGGCACATATCAACTCATAAGCTTATAATGAAACTTGATAAAATTTAAAGAGTGAATGATTTATTTTAGATTACCATTCGTGGTCACAGTCCATCATGTCAGGGAAACCTGGTTGCAATAAATAGCCTAGTGATTATAGACTTTTGTAAGCATGAATGTATATCTTCAAAGTCCATGGCTAGTACTTAAATTACTGACTAAAAGTATAAAACTATGTACAGAGTTTTGCTGCTATAACCAATTGCCTTCATTAGTGTTATGACATTTTGCAAGTCATCAAAATGCGTGTGAGCTCGTTTGCTGTGCAACCCTGGGTTTGAACATCATCACTGAAACTATATATCTGACTGGACATTTCTTTTCTTCTAATTATTTTCATTTGTTCATGAAGCTAGTATTAATTTCATTTTAATGTGTTCCATTTGTAATCATTGTTATAATTCATTTTTATTTACATTGCAGATATCCCTTCTTCCTGTTGAGCCACCAATCATTTCTTAAAATTATATGCAATTACGTTTTTTACATATCCATAACAAATGATATACAGTGAACATATGTCATATAACATATATATATATGTGTGTGTATATATATATATATATATATAAATAGTTCTTGGTGATTCCTTTGACTCTTTAGTACTTAGCAGAGGATCTAGAAGTTAAGAGCAATTAAACATGCAAATCACATTTAAATACCTAATCCATTTTCATTTAATACTTTTCTTTTTTAAAATATTTTATTTATTCATTTTCAAGCAGAGAGATAGAGAGAGAATACCAGGGCCACCACCTTGTGGGTCTGGCTTATGTGGGTCCTGGGGAATTGAACCTGGGGCCTTAAGCACTGGAGGCAAGTGCCTTAACCGCTGAGCCATCTCTCCAGCCCAATTTTTTTAATACTTTTCTAAACACATGAAAAATATGCGATATGTTTTATTTAAAGTGCTTTTAAAGAACTATATTGGAGAGAGCACAAAAGGAATATGGAACTAGATTTCAGCACAATCCATTGCTGACCAAGAAATATTTTTTAAATCAACTGTCCATAAGATTTTTATCCTACTACATAGAAATTCAATAAAAATATTGGCATTAAGGTACATAAAACACTGAGAATTTGAAAAGAAAATTGTTTTAATCATCAGTTATTTCTAGAACCAGAATTTGAAGTTAAGATTTAATGAGAACACAATATTCAGCAGTATTGAACAACAGTCCCCGAGTGTTTCTGCTAGAAATGACGAAACAAAGCAAGTCAAGAAATGTTGCCGCTCTGCAGCTCTCTGGTAGTGGGAATTATCTTGCCAAATTTGCTATATTTATTTCATTTGACCTATACTGATCTCACTCTCTAATGGAGATTCTGTTTGAATTTCTCAAAAGGCAGCGATATCCATGGACAACTCAACAAGTCATAGGATGATGGCTGACATCCTGTCAGGAGAAGACCCATCCCTGGCCTATCACACAAGGCCCAAATGAAACCTATGAGAAAGTGACTAGATAAACAGAAGACCAATCACCACAGCAAGCCAGATAACCCATGAAATGTCTATAGAGACAGACAGCCAACACAACCCAAAGCAGAAGTCCAGAGACACTTAAGATCTCAACAGTAAAGCAGACTTAAAACTTACCCACTATGACTCAGGGAACTGATTGGAAGATGGGGTTGAAAGAATATAAGAGCCATGGTGGGGGAGAATATCCAGAAACATTGCCCCCCTCAGTAACAATACACTAAGGGGGAGAAAAACTGGCTACCTCTTGTGCTATTCATAACCCCCTACTCCATGGACTGATCCAGTTTGCACACTGAGGAGGGTCCCCAGATGGGGACAGAGAGGTACCATCACAATATTTGCTCATACAATGTATCTAATTGTTGACAATAAAGATATTTGAAAAATGTTGCTGCTCAATTCATAACCCTCCATCCTATGAAGTGTTCTAGCGGGGAAATGGGACTACCAACACAAGACTTCATTCATATTCATGCAGTGTTTCTACTTCTTAACAATAAATAAATAAATTTATTCAAAAATAAATGAATAAAAAGTGCAAGCTGAAGAATCTATGCGGTGGAAAAAACTGAGATGAAACTGAAGGCACTGAAGAGCTATTTAATGAAATTATATTTGAAAATTAAATTATATACATACATATATACATGCAAAATGGACTTTTATTCACCCATAAAAATGAAATGAAATATTGTCATTTACATAAAAATGGGTTGAACTGGAGATCATCACATCAAAATAATGAGTCAAACTCAAAAAGAAAAAATATTGCATGTTTTCTTTCGTGTGTGCAACCTAGATACCATATGTGACATGAAAGAGGAAGGGGACTATGGGAAGAGAAAAGACCCTAACAAGAATAGTGTCACAGAAGAGGAAAATGAGGATGAAAATGCTCACAGTGCAGAATATTCCTAAAGAAAATTGTCATTTTGAAATCACTTCCTTTGTATGATATGTACATGCTAAGAAAACTTTATTGTATGCACATGTATGTGCACCTGAACCATAGCACACATGTAAAGGATTAAAAAAATGTTGCTGGTTCAGAGGCTTTTTGGCTTGTGTGTGTGTGTGTTTACCAATCCATAACAATATGGCCTAAAACATTGGAGGCATTAAAGAGATTTTACACCAGGAAGCTCACAGAATGTGTGGTGCTGCAGCCAGAACTGCCAAGGTAAAAGAAAGTCCTATTAAAAAATAATGCTTTCAGACTTCCTTCATGTTTCAGAAACCAGGGCTAAACACATTTTTGACATCCATCTTCTTGAGCAGTTTCATCTGCGCTTCTTAGATGTCCTATTCAATTATAACAGAAAAGACAAGATCGTTAATAATGATATCCTAGCTGTTGACAACTGGCCGTGATTAAGCCAGTAGTCCTAGCAATATATGCTTCCTGCAATAGCCATAGGCCAACACACCAAGCATATATTTATCACAGGGCGCTCAGTAGGTCTTTTATGAGAACACTGCTTTAACAGCTCTTTCAAGATTTATTACACTCATTTTTCTAGTGCTGTGTCAATCCATTTTATATAACGCATTCCAATACTAATTAATGGCATACATTCTCAGGAACTTTTATTATTCGTGTTGGCTAATTCACAACTAACCAGGTGGTGCAAATTCAGATTATATGTTCAATTACTTTTGAATGTTGTCTTCAGTACCTGTCATTAACCAAATGCTTCTTTGTCTTGCACATGTTATGAATTTTTGTAGCAATTATATGGCCATAAATTACCATGATATTGACCGTCTCAAACTTGTTTTCTCTGTCTTAAACCATTAGTTTATTCTTTTTAACTACGATCAAATGATTTTAAGAGTAAAAAGCTTAAAAATAATACTTTTTCTGCAGGTATACAAAAATTCAAATTTGAGGAATAAGGTAAGAGTATGTGCTCTTAAATAAATCTGAGACATATTACTGGGCATAACAAGAAACCATGGTAGAATCCTCCACCTTCATAAAGGTATTTTTGTTTGGAGAATAAAAGAACTGATTTTTTTCCCATGAAAGCTTCTTTCCTAATAAAAAAATAATTCTTATTATAATCTCCTTCCAAAAATACCAACCACAGTGACATTTTATTTCACATTTTTGCTATGAATCCTTTTCTTAGACGTGAGGTTTTAAAATATTCTTATTTCAATGGAAAATTTCAGTGCCTTCTGTGTTCAATGCCTTTTCCCACAGCGCCCTCTATGTTCCGCCTCCCAGACGATGCTTCACAGCTGAAGAAATGGCAGATGGATCATTCTGTCAACAAATACACACTTCGAAATGAGCTAAGGTGATTCAGAACTTCAGCTACACAGACTTCTGTTTGCCTCGTTTTGTAAAGTCCTTTATTGTTTAAACATTCGTTCTATTATTTTGTTCATTTTTTTAGATTTAACTTACTCAATTACTTCCCTCTTTGCACATAACAACCACTCATACAGAATGAATGAGGGTTATGGATGCAGACAGGATAGACTCACATTTGATACATGTTATTTCATGTCATATTTTGCATTTTCCCTGTTCCTACTAGTGTTTCACTGCTTGGATCATTAAAAGGTGGCTAAGAAATTTAAAATAAAGTACGATGCAAGAGAAAATCATTTGTTAAAAGAAATCCAGCATAGGAACAGGCAGGTAGAAAGAACTGACAATTTTTTCCTGCTCACCACTTCTAATCTAACTAAGAAATTACGAGAGGCTTACAATGTTGCGTGGGAAATACAGTTAAAATGGTGACACAAAATAAAATTTCACAGCTGTTTTTCCCTGGGTTAGATGGAGCAGATCCACGCAATAAAGCTGCCACTTGACTGTTCAAGCAGTATCTTCAGTTAGCACTTCCTTGCCTGCTGACTTAAGTCTCTTCTCAACCCAATCTCCCAACAAGCATCTAGTTATCATATTAACCCAAAAGCTACTTTTAAGCTAGGTAACTATTCTTCATTTGAAAAGAAATCCTATATTTTGCAGGAGTCACTGCTGAATTCTTGATATAATGGATTCAAGTTTAAATATAATAACATTTTTGTATGAAGAGCTTTCGGTAAGAGTGAATTTTTTTTCTAGAATTTATTGTTTTATTTGATGCTACTCTACAACTCTTACATTAAAATTCTAATGTGATCTCTGACAGGAGGCTTCTAAAGTCTAGTGTTGCTTGATTGTGCAGATATGTGAATATTTCAGGGAACTGTGTCAAAGAAGAACAAAATTTAAAAAGATATTCATTTTTAAAAACATATTTTACACACATGGGAAACAAATTAACACTCTTCCTTATGTAAAATAATTTCCCATGCCAACTCAATGAAATTAATATTTCTCTAAATGTTTACAATATATAATTTACTCAATTTATTGCAAATTAGAAATGTACCCATGAATTGCCAAATTTCCAAGATCCCATTCCAAACCTTCTCATGCCGCTTTTTCTTTTCTTGTTTAAGATGACTTAACACTGTATGTATGTGGCTCAGAAAATACATCATGCATCTGCATATAAACTATCTGGCTTAACAGACGTAGTGTTATTTTATAAATTTAGGTATTTGTCATCTTAAGCAAAAGGATAGTAGAGGAAAATATTTTCATCATGTGGAACAATGAAAATGAAAATGTTTGAAATTGAGTTTTACAAATAAAAATTCTGCATTTATACATCTCAGTAGAAAACAGGTCATGTGAATGAAAAATACAGAGAAAAAAAATATCCATCGAATACTTGGGGCTGGTGATGTGTTAAAGTGCATTCCAACAAGCGTGATGCCTGGTTGAATCTTCAGTAGCACAAAATGAAGAAACAATCCAGACCAATCTCACCTGTGTACTAAGATCATTTAATCAATTAAGAAATTGATTATATATATATCTGTTAGCAAAATGTTTGTAGATCTAGAAAATATGAATCTATGAGAGCATATATAAAGAGGAATCTTATGTATGAAGGATGGAATTTTATATTATAGAAACATTGTGGGATTGTGTAAATACATTTATCTTAATTCTATTCTAGTAATCATTGCCATAAATATTCAAGAAAACATGTGCCAAAATACATAGTATAGCTTTTCTGTAAGAAAGAGCAAAATACGATTAGATTTGAAAATGTTTAATATGGCAGTTACCATGCAATCAGACAAAAGAATGGGTGGAATTATGGGAGGGAAAACAATAGGTCATATGTCAACACTGTATGTAAAATATGATCTCCTTTGCAATCACCAGCCCTAGTGATTAAGAAGAACTGGGAAATATAAAAAGAATGAGAAACAGTTTATTTATACTGAGTTCTATTTCAATATTTTCAAATATGTATGCTATTGTAAAAATCAGTAACTTTAAAAAATATTTTAGTTATTAGTGTGTGGCATGTGAGAAAGAAAGAGATGAGAGAGAAAAAGAAAGAGAGACAGAGAAAGAATGGGTGTGTAAGGCCCTCTTGTTGCTGCACAGTAATTCAAGACTCATGTGTAACTAACTATGTGCATCTCTCTTACATGGGTACTGGGGAATTGAACCCAGGCCAACAGGCTTTGCAAGCAGGCACCTTTAACCACTGAAAAATTAATTACTTTTCCAGATAATTCTTCATTCTATTGGGAAAAAAGTGGTATTGATATCTTCTTGAACATTTATTGGTTTCAAGAAAACAAAAGAAACAAAGAAGGAAAATTAAGACCTAAAGAAAGAGAAAGGCCAGTGCTCAAAATAAACTAGAAAATTAGAGAAACTTTTTGATGACTATAAGTAATATCAGCTTCTATGTAAGATTGTAAAAGAACAGAAGGAAGTCCAGCTTAGAAAATATTAGCCAGTGTGAATTTGCAAACTTCTCTTCCCCCCATGGTATAAAAAATGACGTTGTGTAATTAAGGAAGGTAATTTAATATAGGGCAATCTAAGTATTAATTCTTGGGGTGGTAAGGCACAGCCCTCTCTACCACAAGAGAATTTATAGTAAAGTGTTGCAGAGAAATTCAGAAAATCAAGTGATATTTGAGCCACTGCAAGCAAAAATGAAAGAACAGCATAGATAAAAAAAAATCACAGCATGGACTATATTTCTTCTTTTGCTGAGTTCATCACTTCTTCATTTCATCCATGCTTAACATCTCACCAAATACATCTTTACTCTCTTAAATCCCCAGGATTTCCTGAAGAGGCTCCTCCACCTGGAAAGACCGTATTCGTGTAATGACCTCCATTCGTAGTCAGATTTCCTTCAGGTTAGGAACAGAAACACTCAAAATCCCAAGGACTTTTAGTAGTGTGTTTTGTTTGTTGACAGAAGTCAGAGCTATGCAGCCCAGTGGACCACGAACTAGAGATCCTCCCACTGCCCATCATGGGTGCTGGGATGACAGGTGTGCACCACTTTCCTATTGTCCTGTAGTGGTTCTCTGGATGCAGAAGGCTGCAACCGAGATAACATAACATTTTAAACCCCAGGCTGGGAACGTTTCCATCACTAGGAAATATTATTTTCAAGGATTAAAGCTATAGCAAGAAAGTTTTCTTGAATCTAGACGATAGTATTTGAAATTTTTGCTTGAAGTAGCAAGTGCTCCATAGGTTAACGTTGGTCCCATGGCCCAGGAAAGACATCGAGCAACAAAGTATGATGGGAAGACAAACATAGGTATCAGTGTATGTCACAATCTGTCATAATTACTCAACAATAGTAGAACAAATTATTCAGATCCTATTACCCTAAACATCATTTTTTTAAAAATATTTTATTTATGATAGAGAGAGATAGATGATAGATAGATAGATAGATAGATAGATAGATAGATAGATAGATAGATAGAGAGCACCAGGACCACCACCTTGTGGATCTGGCTTATGTGGGTACTGGGGAATTGAACTCGGGGCCTTAGGCTCTGGAGGCAAGTGCCTTAACCACTGAGCAATCTCTCCAGTCCAACCCTAAACATCTTTATGCCCTCTCTCTCTCTCTATATATATATATATATATGTATATATATATACATATATATATATATCCAGTTATCATGGAAGATACTTAGGCAGGTCAAGCCTGCTAGCATGCAAATGAAATATGAAAATATACACAGCATCAATAACCAAACATCAAGAGGTCATTTCCACTTATGAAATTACTGATGAGTATACCATACTCAAAGGATGGCTTTTTATTTAAAGTGTTGGTCATATTAACTAACAGGAGCTACATTAAAATTAATTTTTAATTTATGTTGAAAAGAGTCTTTTGTGCAAACATTGGTCCTCATGATTCCAAAATTGTTTTGGACATGTTTGCAAATCTCTAGATATATAGAGATTATATAATACATATATATTATATAATGTATATATATACATACTGTCAAATACATATTTCTTGGTAAATACCAGTATGCATCTAAATTCAATGTGAGAAAACTTGAATGTCCTATTGACAATGATGATACACCTTGTCAAAATGGAACTTCAAACCAGAATAATGAAGGTAGGAATTTATGAATGGTATTATATGATTAATATTTTGTTACAGTATGAATATTTCAGTCATAAATGTAACATGCTCTGTCTTCTTGATACTAAACTCAATGACCTATGACTAAACATGATTTAAAAAAATATGTATAGTGACACAAAATGGGTAGTTGGCAAATTTGACATCTTAAACAGGTTATTTAAATAAACAAAATTAAAATAAAAAGAAATAGGATACCCAAACAGTTTTCAAATAAAGCCAATCTTTTATGGCATTTGTCAGGAAATTTTATCATGAAATGAAAGATTTCAGGGACATTACTAAAGCAGAGACAATATCTAATTTTTTTTCTGGTTTTCCTAACTGGGTTTTTACTATGTGAAGACTGTTAATCAATTTTGGTAAATATTTGGAAGTCTATGATATGAATGTGAAACAAATTATTGTTTAAGTTAAATTAAGAAACAAAATTTAAGTTAAATTAAGAAACAAAATTTTGATTATATATATATATATATATATATATATAATTTAATTTAATTTTAATTATATATATAAAATCAGAAGAGCCAACTAGGAAATTGACTTCAAAATTGAACAGAATTTGCTAGGCTGGTAGCAGATCTGAAGGGTCCTGGTTGTTCATTGAGGAGCAGTGACACAATCTAGGGAGTGACTCATCTGGTTGTGTCTGGTCACAGATCTGAGCAGTCGTGGTGTCTGCCAAGGAGCAGCAATATAGACACACACAGGGAAGTTCTGAGAATCAGTGGGTGCAGATGTACCTATAACCTCTGCTTACTTGAAGGAGAAGCAAGATCAGCTTGAATTACAGAGAAAGAGAAAAAACATTAGCCCAACCTATCTTTGGTTCGATGCAATTCAACATTCACGTGGAATGCAAGTGCTGAACACACTTGATAGAAGCAACTTACTTAAAGTCCAGAAAATAAGACCTAGGCCAAGGAAACACACCAGACTGCAAGGGTCACAAAGAACATGATCTTTTGTGGATGTGGTTTTTTTTGGCTTTTTTTTTTTTTTGTTTGTTTCCAGCTATTTTTTTAATCAAAATTTGATCAATTCTACTTGAACTAAAAAGTCATTTAAGATTGGTTGGGATTTCCTCTCAATGATTTATCAGGGATGAATAGCACAAAAGCAAGACATAAGTGGACGGAAGAGCATACTTCAGTTTTTAAAATTGGAAATAAAACAATCAAAGGATACGTGAGTGCAGAATGCTTTCTGAGTAGTTTAAGGAGAAAAAAAGGAGTTTCCCACATGTGAGATGGAGAGGGTATTTTATAATAGGTGTTTTGTTATAAAAGGTTTGAATAGAAAGAACTTAAAACCTGTGGAAGTGGAAAGAAGGCAGAGATATTAGGAAGATTTAAAAGTAAAGAAAAAATGGAGATATGTTTCTAAGTAAGGCCTATAGCTTTGCTATTTGGGTCAGAGGCCATGGTGCTGGTTTTCTGTACCAATTCATCACAATTGAGACATCAGCAAATATTATCAGAGCTTATGAAGTCTTTTTTTAATGTGTGTGTGGTATGCTAATGTCATAGTCAGCCCACATGCCTCTGGGATGAATCTTCAAACCAGGCACAATTTGAGGGAGGAAAGTATATATTGAAACTACAGAATGAGGGGAAGTTCCATAAGAGCGAAAGAGGCTGGTCCTCTTTCACAGGTCCGAACAGAGAGAAAAACCCATCACCTACACCACACACACAATAGCAAACAGGCATGAGGGGCCAAGGAGAGAATTTCTTCCCCTTTATATATCCTTAGGGTGGGGTCTTACCACCTTTCCCCAGACTTAATGGCTTCCTGAGTCTCTGGAATTTCCTTCTTGCATGTCCCACACAGGAAAGGATGTTTACTTCCAGCTTCTTTGAGTTTCTTTACATCCTGTCCCTTGCTGAGAGGCTGCCTTCCTGTAAACATCTTCAGAGACCCACCCAAGATAATTTAAAAGATCAAGTTGACTTAGATACTATAAGAGAAGGAATACCTATGGCTTGGTCTTGATCAAAACTTAATGTTTAAAAGTTTATATAGGTTATATTTAAGAAAAATATAAAATGTTAATTAAATTCATAAAATGAATTAATAAGGGAAGGCATGGAGGCAGGTAGCTTCCTAGTGACAGGGGTGTGCCCATGGGACTCCTCACACCCTCATACTTTGATCGAACAGGAAGCAAAGAGAGGATAGGAAGTGGGGCAGAGCTATGAAACCTCAAAGTCCCTGAAACAGTTATGCAGTTCTTCCAGTGACACTCAACCTCCTAAAGGATCCATAACATTCCCAAACAGTGTCACCAGCTGTTTACATTACAGGATGAACCCATGCTGTGTCATGGATCCGTTTTTCTTTCCCTTTTACTGATGTGATGATTTCATTAAAATCATATATTTTTTCCCATTTATCAGTTAATGGATATGTGAAAACTCACCTGTTCTAAACTATTACAAAGTACCATTAAATATTCAGGTATGGGACTTTGTATGAACTTTCATCACAGCCTCCCTTCCCCCACCCCAGAGTGACATTGTTATTGTATTGAGTACATGTATGTATGTGCTCATCCCAGCTGGATCAAGTGTTTAAACACATAAGTCTGTAGGACACATTCCATATTCAAACCACATCAGGTATGTACTTATGAAATATAGCACTTATCAATTTTCAGTATGCTGCGAGCTGAATTTGGGCAGTTATGCAGGGTCTCACAGTACCTATCACAGTCAAAATATGGTCCATACTGAAGATCCCTAAAACTCACTCTACGTCCTTTCAAATCCAATCATTTCCCTTAACTTTAAGATCATGGACTACAACTAACAGTCCCAAATATTGTTTCCATCTTCATGAATTTCTACTACTGCTTGGCCTGTGCACAAATTACTCAAGAACGGACAACAGAGATCGATACTTGCACAGTCGTTCTCACTGCTGTTGTCCTAACAGTAGCTAGAAAAGGAATCAGCCTAAATGTTCATCAAGTGATGATGAGATAATGGAAGTGTCCTAGATGTACACCATGGTATATTATTTAGCTGTCAAGAAAAATGAAATTATGAAAGATTTTAGGAAAATGTATGGAACTGAACATGTTATATTAAGATCATTCATGTCAAGAAAGACAAAATTCTGATCCTAACTTTTAATGTTTTGTATGTATATAACAAGGGGATCCAAGAGTGGATATAGGCTATGGAGCTAAATAAAATATCATAAGGGGAACAAGAAAGAGCCAAAGAAATCACGTGGTTCAAAACTGCAAATAAGGCTAAGGTTGGTGGTGGGTAAAATTTGGGGGAGTAAGTAGATTTGAAGAAGGAAAAACAAAAGCAAGTTTTGTTTGAAAAATACAATAATGAAACCTAATTCTTTGTGTGACAATAAATGTGTTTTTTTTTTTTAAAAAAAAAACTCTTGAATTATGTGACTATTTAGTTGATATTACAGGATGAACCAATGCTGTGTCACGGACCTGTTTTTCTTTCCTTTTGACTGATATCTACTGATATTATTTCATTGTAAACATATGAATTTCTCACTATTTATCAGTCAATGGATATGTGAAAACTCACTTGTTCTAAACTATTACAAAGTACCACTAAACATTCAGGTATGGGACTCTGTATGGATTTTCATTACAGCCTCCCCCACACCTCATGGAGTGGCATTGCTATTGTACTGAGTACATGTATCTATAGGTTTATAAAACTGAGTCATGTTGGAAGTGTTTTTAAGGTTTCCATTCACACTAGAGTTAATTCATATTAGGGTTGTTCTCCATTCTCACCAGTCTTCACATTTGCCACTTTTTCATTTTTCTGTCATATATAAAGTACACAGGGTACCTCACTATGGTCTTAATGTGCATTTTCATAACAAATGATGATGCTGAGCTTGCTCCCTGTGAAATTTTCCCCATGACTGTCTTCATTGGTGAAGTACTGTTCATAGGTCTTGACAATGCTAGCATTTGAAATATAATTGATAAGGATTAGGCGCAAGGCAGCTTCTTTCCTAATAGGTAGTCAGATATTGAGTGACCCAAGGACACATGGATCAGCCTGAATGTCTGAAAGCAACAATCTACCTGAGCTTCTCAGCAACAGTGACAGCAACAACTTCCTGTTTCTTCCTCAGTTTCATAAGTGGCCCTTCCAAAATCAGTGTCTGTGGTAGTTTGAATAATGTCCCCCAATAGATTCAAAAGTTTTTATAATTGTAAATTGTCTCCAGCCATTTCTGGCTGGAGGAGGCGTCACCTTGATCAGATCCTAAAGTTTAGCCCTAAGGTGTTTCTGGGTGGGTCTGGAATTCTAGCTTTACATATGCAAAAAAACAGTCTGAGCTCAAGCCTGGAGTTCCTCTTATTTGTTAGAGTTTGGAGTGTGCTTGTTTGCTTGCTTGCTTCTGGAAGTGGAGGTGTTGTCTCTTTTCTCTGCTTGGATCTGTGAAAGGGGGGCCAGCCTTTCCTTAACTTCCCCTGGATCTGATAGTTTCAATAAATACTTTCCTCCTCAAAATTGTGCCTGATTTGGAGATCCATCCCAGTGACATGTGTCCTAAGTGGAAGTCTGGTTCATAGAAATGGACATGAAAAACTGAAACACATGTGTAAGTCTCTTTGTTCCTTCTTCAGTCCGGGAGAGGTCTCCTCTGGGGACAGACTTTTCCCCATGTGAAGGAGTTTTCCCAGGTTTCCTTTCCAGATTCCCAGGTGGGTAGGGGAAGCCAAGCTTGGAAGGGAAAGAACATCTTTAGGTTTGGGAATTTTCCTACTTTACTTTCATTCTTAACTCTCCCTAAAATCAATCTCATAATTGACCCATCTCTGTTTCTATGTTTTCAATTATTTGCTAATATGGACAGGAACTGGATACTTGAGAGTAGCTGGCATAGCAATCTAATCCCACACAGAGCTCTCTCTGGCATCATAACTGTTCATTGTGTGAAACTTCTTTCTCTGTTTATAACTTCCTTTTTGCTATAAATGCATTCTGAGAATATGAATTAAATTTAATATAGTTATATTGACATTATTTTTCTTCTAGAGTTTTTGGTCTTTGTGTCTTATCTAATAAATATTTACCTAATCACCAATCCCAATATGTCTGTTACGTTTTCCTAGAGTTATAGAAAAAATAATCATAGATATGATAGAATGGAGGTGTAAAATCAAAGTCTCAACCGTCTGGAGAACTATGGAGGAAAAATTTCCAGTGCATCTCTTCTGTCTTCTGGCAGACCAGGCATTGCTTTGCTAAGAAGTTCAGCATTGTCAACTGCTAGTGACCTTGTGTGTCAGCCTTATGCACTTATTTTTCTAATTAGAATACCTGTTAACTGAATAGAGCCCCACCCCACTCCAGTCTGATCCCAATTAACTAATTATAGTTACAGTAACCATTTCCATATAAAATAATATTTTGAGATATGGTGAAATTAGAGGTTATTATTATTATTATTATTATTATTATTAGTAGTAGTAGTAGTAGTAGTAGTAATAGTATTGCCTTAGATGGAATTTACATGTTCTGACAATGTCTTGAACTTTAACATGTTTTTCTTAATTGCTATTGCAATGTAAATTTCATCTTCACTGTTTAAAAGGCTTTCATTGAAGGTATTGTGTTTTCATTTCTTCCCAGGGAATTGGGTCCCTCGCTGGCTATGTAGCCTGTCATCAATGGTTGTGAAGGGAGAAGTGAATGGATAAATAAATGTCAATACTCATTGGTATGGTCCTGAAATGAGTATTGTTTCACTTTCTATGATTGAAGGAGAGAAGAAATAAAGTAGCAATCTGTTCTCAGAACCATAAGATGTGTTCTCAAATATGTGTAAAATCTTTGAATGCAAATCTTTTTTCCCTTATAAAATTTAACTCAATCCTTATTTTAAAGAGTTGTTCAGGGGATGGAGAGATGGTTCAGTGGTTAAGGCGCTTGACTACAAAGCCTAATGACCTGGGTTCAATTCCCCAGTACCCACATAGAGCCAGATGCACAAAGTGGCACTTGCATCTGAGTTCATTTGCAGCAGCTGGGGCCTCTAGAGCACCCATTCTCTCCCTCCCTCTCTCTCTTTCTTTCTCCCTGTCTCTCTCCGCTTGCAAATAAATAAAAATATTTAAAAAAAAAAAAGAGTTGTTCAGGGCTAGAGAGATGGCTCAGCAGATAAGGCACTTGCCTCCAGTGCCTAAGGCCCTGGGTTCAATTCCCCAGTACCCACATAAGCCAGACCCACAAGGTGGTGGCCCTGGTGTTCCCTCTCTCTCTCTCTCTCTGCTTGAAAAATGAATAAATAAAATATTTTTTAAAAACAGTTGCTCAACTCAGTTATAGGCAATATATGACATCATGGGAGGGCCAGTTAATTTTCAAATGCAAATGAATGTGATTTTCAAAAACAGGTCTGTATTAGTAATTAAATCCCAGAGGCCATTAACTTACAAAGAAAAACTATTCATTGTGGTTCACAGTTTTGGGGAGTTTCATTCAAAGATTAAATGGCCTTATTGCTTTAGATGCCTGGCATTGAGGAAGAGAAAGGAACAAACTGCTTACTTCATGAAGGGAGGGGGCACGCAAAGAAGACTGATGAAGAGACTAGAGGCCTAGAATGTCTGGCAGATCATGTTGCTTGTGTTGACATAAGGACCAAAGCCCACCCCAACAGTGCCACCCTGAGGAGCAAGTGCTCAGCACATGGAACACAATAATGTCTTATTATTCTAAATGCCTTCCACGCTTTTAATGGATCCACGTAGTTCTGTCTGGGACATTCCCCATCATAATATCCTTCATGTTTCCATTGTGAGTCTATTTGTAGCATCTCATCTCTAATTTGGTGTTGGGTCCTTTAATATATTGTTCTCAACATTTTCACGTTATAATTTTCTACTCTTTTTCCTTCTTATTATATTAGTTGACCCTCTTATATTGGTGGCTCAGAACCATTATGCATGTGAAATTCATAGCAATTACTGCTTTGAGTGTTAATAAGTATTTATCCTCATTTTATTAGGAATAATGTTATGATGGTGAGCTACAGAAATGTGTGAATTGATAATAGGCCTCACTAAACAAAGCCTTGGAAAGATTGCCAGAAGCAAAAGTAAACAGAGCTAGCTTCCTTTAAAATTCCTTGCTAAAACAAACATATAAAGGTTGTTAAGTGAAAGCACTAAGGCAAGTTTCCAGATACAGTGACAGAGTCACAAGAATAAAAGAAATGTGATACCTAGTCTACCAATTTTCTCGGTGAAAACTGTTCTAAGAGCCCCCAAACACATTTTTATTGTGTTTGCTTTTCACCAAAAGAATGTTTCCCAGGCCTAGCTTAGAATAACTATGATTCTTTTCCTCTCCCCTAGAGATACTAGATAAATGGCTGAAACAGAGAGATGCACTCTTTTCTATGACCCAAGCCTGTGTTCAGATACACAGGTTACCAAGAAGGTCATAGTTATATCCAGGTATTGCCTTCAAAGTCATGTATGTGAATAACAATTGGTCTCTAAAATCAATAAAGCATAATGCTAGTGACAAAGGTTGTGAGCTGGAGGATTACAGCATGATGGCTGGCCTTCGAGCAAGTGAGCCTTGTAGAGGAGCATTTCCCTTCACATCAAGTGTTTGATTAGTTAATCAGCTTACACCCCAGTGGCAACTAGGAAGCCAGGATATCAATCAATAAGAGAGTTCATCACTGATTTCCAGAAAGTCTGTATTAAAAGAGATATAATACATTTTTGATCACTGAAACAGATACTATATATATATATATATATATATATATATATATATATATATATATATATATATATATATATATATATATATACATATTTTACATTTTTGTGCTAGGGAGTAAAATCTGAAGGATTTTGCTTTGGCCTCTGATACAGACAACTGTGCGGCCATACTGAAGCATTTTAACTACATTGCATGTTGGTTTTGGAATATATGTGATAGATGTGTTAATTTTCATGAATTCCTGAGGGCATGGCAATTAACCATCATTTATGAAGTGCTTTAAAGAGAGGTGCCTTGTGAGAGCAAAGTATTTAATGTAAACCAATGGGAAGCTGATGAGCTCCGGCATCTGAATGCAAATTCTGTATCTATAGAAATAGCTGGAAGAGAAGAAAGTGACAGTTGGAGTGTAAAAATGAAAGTTCTAAAATCTGGCACCTAATCCGGAAACCTCAGGAGATATATGTAACGAATTATCATAAATTTGCTCTTCAGAGCACATTGTAACAAGCCGTAAGTTTGATATTGATTTTTCTTTTCAGTGGTGTGGCTTCCAAGCAGAGAAAGAAGAGCAAAATGAAAGATCATCCAATCACTCAACCATAATAACTGCTACAGACTTGAACAATTATTCAAACTATATAATGAAGAGAAAGAATGTGAGGGAAGGTAGGAACCATTCCCTAAGAGATAAACAAGATTTGACCAAAGGGGAAAAAATAAAAGAATGATTTCTTGTTTATATATGTATGTAGCTGTTACTTTCCCATTGCTAACACAAAATATCTGACCAGAACCAGCTTCCAAAGGAAAAGGGTTTTATTTTTGGTTTATAGTTTTGATGGGAAGTGTCCTTTTGGGGAGGGAGAAGTGTGGCAGGAGGTGAAAGAGGAATCCCATTGTCACATCTACAGGGAGGATGTAGGGAGAAACAGGAGTGTTACTCACGATAGCTTTTTCCTTTTTATACAGGCGAGAACCCTAGCCACAGTTAGAGTGGGTCTTCCCATCTCAGTTTTTCAAATCTAGAAAATTCTTAAAAGACATTCCAGGAGATTCGTTTACATGGTGATTCTAAATCCTACCAAGTTGACAACCAGAGACTAATAGTCCCAACATAGGTAGGTGTGCCTGTGTGTGTGTGTGTGTGTGTGTGTGTGTGTGTGTGTGTGAGAGAGAGAGAGAGAGAGAGAGAGAGAGAGAGAGAGAGAGAGAGAGAGACCACTGTTTGCAGAGACTCCAGAGAGTGCATTCTTAGTGTCTGCATAGGGGGATATATGTTCACCGGAGTAGAGAGTCATGCATACTAATTAACATATTTTGTGGTTTACATGAAATATACACAGAAGTTCATGTTGAAGGCTTGGTCTCCAGCAGGTGGATATAGTCATAGAGAGGTGATTGGATCATGTGAGCTACGAGAAAAAAAAAATCAATGAGTGGATTCATTGACCCCTTCATAATTTTGTGGCTTTGTGGAACCTTTGAAGTTAGGCTTAGTTCAAGGACTTGAGTCACTGGGGACATGTTCTTAATGGCTGTATATTTTTTCCTGTGTTCTTTCTTCTGTCTGGCCTTTTCCTTCTGCTTCATGGTATCTAGATAGTGAACAGCTCTGTTCTGTCCTGTGCAAGCTGCCTTTGTGACTCTGTCTCACCTCAGGTCCTCAATGAGGCCAGCCCACCATGAGAGCCAGAGCAACACTTCCTTACTTTAATTTGTTACTCTCAGCTAGTTCTCACAACAGTGAAAAGTGACTGTGTTGGTTTGAATGTGAATGTGTGTTCTCCATAAACTCAGGTGTTAAGACTAAAGTTGTAACTTGGACCTCTAGCCTCCTTGCTGGACGTGTCACAGGGAGAAGATCCTAGGTTCGAGCCCAAAGGTGAAAGAGAACAGTTTGAAGTCTGGGGTCCTGCTTGTTCCAGGTTTGTGCTTTCTGCTTTTTGGTATTGCTGGCTGCTGCTGGTTTCTCTCTCTGTTTGGATTTGTGAATGGGAGCCAGCTTTTTCCAACACTGATGGAACTTGCCTGGATCTGTAAGCTTGCATATAAATCCCTTCCTCCCCTAAACAGTGCCTGGTTTGGATGCCCATCTCAGCAATGTGCAACTGTCTACTCCAGGGACTAACACAACAGTCAGAAAAATGTAATGCATCATAAGTTTATATATTGGTCCTGAGTAGGCTGCAGAAGAACATTCTGTGTGTAGCCCGCATAATTGGGAGATGATGACCAGGTCTTGCTTCGTCCCAGGGAAAAGGAAGAAACAAGCAGGACATCCAAGTCACCCCAGAGCAGTGTAATCTCCATCATGAGAATATGGATTGCTTTCAGTGAACAGCTGATGTGACTTAATGTGACTTGAGTGCCTCATCTTCTTCCTCGCCATGGTTAGGGTGCTGGAGATACAGCTCAGTGGCAGAGTCCTTGCTTAAGCATATGCTGCCCTCAGTTGAAATCCCATTACTCTCTCTCTCTCTCTCTCTCTCTCTCTCTCTCTATATATATATATATATATATATATATATATATATATATATATGGTATAAGTTGTCACACAAAGAAATGCTGTCTTAGGAACAATCACAAGAGCTCTTACCTGTTCAAAAAAAAAAGTTCATACAAGGGCTGGGAAGATGACTCAATGGTTAAAGTTACTTGTTCCCAAAACCTAGCAGCCTGGGTTCAATTCTCCAGCCACCCAAGTAATGCTGGATGAATGTTCATTTTTGTAGCAGCAAGAGATCCTGGAGTACTGCCCCCACCCCACCTGCCACAAATACATGCAAATAAATAAATATATAAATGATTTTTTTTAAAAGATGGACCATCATGGCCAGTGAGAGAATAGGAATGATTTGGTCTATAGCAGCATTAAAACATTTTTGGCTTGAGGACACCACATTCATCTTGGAAATCTAGTGAAGAAATTGATTAACAGGCCATATTTTGGTCCTAAAGGAAGATAAATCTGTAACAAAAATAAATGATCTAAATGCAGGGCTTGCTTTGTGTTTTGAGACACTGAACACAATGGGGTTATCTAGGCTAATGTAAAAAGAATGAACACAACAACTAATGCAAAATTATATATTAATATAAAGATATAATTATATAATAAATATAAGATATAAATGATTTGTTGAAAACATTGAGCAAAATCAAACTGCAATAAATGATGCAAATATTAAAATTAATTAAATGAATAACAAAACCAGTGGATTAAGTAGAGCAACGAACGTATTCAAAGAATCAGGTAGTTAATTAAGCATATGCTCAAAAGTGCTCCAAGAAATACTGGGAAGAGATAAATGTGATGGGGCATTGGAAGATAAATTGTAAAAGGTTGTAAAGTAAAACTCATACATCATCCATAGAGCCCCCAAAAATTAACTAAATAAAAAATAAGAAATATTTTAAAACACATATTTATTATAAAAATAAGTAAGATCCAAGTTAAAAGTTTGAAAGTAAAGATGATAACAGCTAATAAATGATACATTTTAGAAGTATTCTAGAGAGGAAGAAAGCAGGAAGTTAAAATTATGCTCCGACGAGTTTTTTGAGGCTAATATTATCAGTGCAGAAGCTGTACCCACTGGAGTCAGAAGGTCACGGAAGTGTAGCTTCAAAATATTGAAGAAAAAGGCATCTGAATCTGTAGTTCATACTTGATTGAATTGTGTTTTCTTGTGGATAACATATCTGTGGTGGTTTTATATTCCATTCTGACAACCATCATCTTTTATTTGGCTTTGTAGATGTTCACATTAATATTATTTATTGATACACTGCCTTTATATCATTGTGTAAATGTTTTCCTGTTTATTACATTGTCTTCTATTACTTGTTCCCCTCACTCTGGATTTCCCTGGCATTAAGTGAAAATTGTATATGCTCTGTGTTTATTTTTATCTTAACACATAATTATATTTCTATTAAAAATTTTGTTAGTGTTTGTCTTAGAGATTCTATTACACATTTGTAAATGATCCGAGTTCACTTTAAAATTATACCATATGTTTCACATTCAGTTACATATTTCAATATATTTGAAACTGACCTATATACATATATTTTTAATTTATGAACTTTTGCCTCTGTGTGTGTGTCCATATTATGTGTTGTGTGTATGAAATGTGGTGTGTGTATGTGTGTGTGTAATGTGGTGTGTGCATGTGTATGTAATGTATTGTCTGTGTGCGTGTGCATGTAATGTGTGTGTATATATATTATGTAATGTGCTGTGTATGTGTGTTTGTGTGTGTATGTAATGTGGTGTGCATGTGTGTGTGGGTGTAATGTGGTGTGTGCATGTGAATGTAATGTGGTGTGTGTGTGCGTGTGCATGTAATGTGTGTGTATATATTATGTAATGTGCTGTGTGTGTATGCACGTGTGTGTATCCATGCTGTGCTACATACATTCTCATTGTGAAGGATGCAGCTTGATCTTATTTTGAGCTATGGTATCCTTTTACAATTTTGGAGCTTGTAGGGCTCTGAAGATTCTCAGGTCTCGGCTTCCCTGGGGTGCACAACTAGCTTTTTTATGTGGTATCTGGAGATTTGAAGTCAGGCAGTTTCAGGCTCCCTCAGGCCCTCCTACTTGTGCAGGAAGTGCACTGAACCACTGAGCCACCATCTCTCCAGCTCCTATACATTTTTATTGTGGGACTTTCTTTAAAGGATGTTGAAATCTTCAATAGGAACTACTGCTACTACTAGTAGTTGGAGACCAGTTTTACTTTTATCTAAATAATCTAAAAAACATTATTATTACATTCCTATAAAAATGCACCTGAAAATAATTGTTGAGATAGATTTTACTTTATGATTCATTCATCATGCATTATTACTCATATATTTATGGTTTTATAAATTCTTTTTAAAATTAATATATCTGCCCATTTGCCCCAATTCATATGTGAAACATAGCAGGACTATGTAAGATCTTCTATTCTGTTTTCTGATCATTGCTCGGGAAGCTCAAGAATATGGCATAGGCATATTCTCCTGAATTAAAAGTTTTTGTTTAATTTCAGTAATTTCACTGTACTAACCTGACACTATAAGATGGATTCTATTTATCATTTTATGACATTCATGGAATGTCAGATGATTTGTTTATTCCTGGCAGATATAATATAACTTGAGAATTTAAAGCAAAAAGACAGGTGCATCACAATGCTGAAGGAAGTTAGTCCCTTTCTGTTATTATTTATTTGATCCATGATAAAATCTTCCAAAGAAAAATATACAGAAGCTATTCATATAGTTTGTCTGAAATAGTGAAACAATAGATTGTTGTATTCTGTTCCTAGTCCTCCTCTTTCATGCTGACTTCCAGACAACTCGTCTTTTGTTCACTCTATTGTTTTATTCACCCTCTCCTGTCTTCTTCATGTGTTTCTTTCACTGTGATATGGTATCAGTTCTACAGTGTTGTTTGATATCATAAATCTTGCTGTGGATCCAAAACTAATACCTTCATAAAGAAGATATTCACATCAAGATATGGAAGCATTTACCTGGTAAATGCAGAAACCTGTTCAGATAAATAACAGAATGTTGCTTCTATCAACTGAGGTCTACTGGCATATGCTTATGCATGTTTATTTTTAAATACAAACTTCTGTAGTTCATGATTATTCTCTATGCTGAAATATGGGTGAATATTTATTTTCCTTTTTTAAATACAGGGATTGGTTGCTCAAAGTACTTTTCCAATACTCTTTCCCCTCACACGACAATTGTATTATACTATCCAAGAAAAGAAAATATCACTACGTCATCTCTGGGTGTAACTTTTCATAAGAACACAACAAAAATGAATGGCTTTCATCTCATTACATACGTGTAGTAATTTACAAGGTAGAAGCACACATTTAGAGCACTTTCATCGAAGCAATAGGCCACCATTACAATGAGAAACCCTTTAATTATGTTGTAAAGGTCTGGTATTCCAGGAAAATGTCACTTCAAAATAAACTTTTAACAGTTAATTATCAGTGGTATTTAACTTGTACAAAAATTAAATATCACCACATAATCCTGTGATCATTTTATTGCTTTTGTAGACATTTCAATATTTTAAGGGTTTTCAAGGAACAATGAAATGGCTTACCAGTGACCCATTTCTTAGCATTGCGTGAAGAACCACATGACATTCTGGTGTCCGTTTTACAAACAGACCTTCAAAACCATGAGAAAACAGGACATGAACACCAGAGAGTAAATATGAAATCATACAGTGTGTCGTAAATTGTTCAAGTCCCAAGAATTTGTTTCTCTAAATATGAACTATCGTACTAAACCAAGGAGAGTCTCCTGGTTCCTATCAAAGCCTTGTCAAGACCAGGAGTTGTTGCATGAACTCAAAATCCACCTATTGGAAATATAAAATTCAGTCAGTACTGATGTTTGTCAATAGTTCACATTTTCTTATTGCAATGATGCTATTCAAAAGTAGAGTTGTTTTATAAAACATGAAATCACTCGAGGTTGATATCCTCACATAAGATGCCCATCTAATAATGTCCACTTCTCAGGAATGCCATGATAATACAGAATCATGCTCATCACCATCTTACCGTCAACATTATGTCATAGTGTCACGAGTCGTGATGCTGACGAGAACAAGCACACTGCATTGTGACTGCTGTAAATCAAAAATAAATTTGATGTAAAACATCAAATGCAGTTGTGTCCAGGACATAATTGCTAAAAATTACTCATGTTTATATATTTACTATGCTCTACTTTGATTTTGTGTGTATATGTGTATGAGTGTGCATGTGTGTTCATGGCATGTGCATATGAATGCCAGAAGACAACTTCAGGTTTTATTCTTCTCAGATACCATGGACATTTTTTTGAGGCAGATTCTCTTATCAGTCTGAGGATGGCCAATAAGGCTTAACTATCTGGCCAGCAAGTTCCAGGTAGTCTCCTAATTCTCTGCTCAACCCCCACCCCACTCTCCCCAGCATTGGGATTAGAAACATGGACCAGATATTTTTACATGGGTTTTAGGAATTGAACTCAGATCTGTGTCTTGAAAACAACAGTATTCTTCCATTGAGGAACACAGTTGTCATTATTAATCTGATACTCCCTGGACCACATTGCACGGAGGCTACCAGAAGTAATGTGGAACATGAAGAGAGTAAATTCGTAACAAATTTTGATTGTGATGAATTTCACAGCATTTCTTTTATGTGTAGAATAGCATAAGTAGGTGGATAATAGATCAAAGATAGATACCTTCGTACAGAGAACCATGAAGCACATAATTTAGTAAGTCAAGTTGTTTCTATGCAAAAACAATTTAAAGTAATTGTCATGTTCCAATATTTCCAGTTTGAGTTTTGTGAAATTTTGTTGAAAATTTATCCAATTCAGGTAGTTTAATTTTATTTTTAGTTATGATGATAATACTGCCAAAAAGCTGTTTAGTATAAATTATATGAAGAGTTTTGTCTTATAAACAAAGTAAATTTGGTTGTATCAAACCATATTTGTCAGCATCACAGAATGCAAGCAACTACATGCTAATATATAGACCTATTTTATTTTTTAAATTTTCATGTGTCACTCAATAGTGTGGACATTATGGAATTTCTCTAAAACTTTGCCATGATAAAAAGTAATATAGATCAATTTTTTTAAAACTAATTCAGACCAACAGCTGCACTTGACTCAGTGAGAATCTTTCTAATAAATTTAATCCTGGATATTTGCAAGAGAGGTATAGGAATCGATTCATCCTAATAAACATCTCAAAAATAGGCAACAAACAAAAGTAATAGTGCATGACAGGTAACACCAACCCATCACACTCTAGAAAACCCATCAATTTCTGTACATGTAGCATAGATTTATTATATGAATATGAAAAATAAAATTTAAAAAATGCCACCAAAAATAATAACTTGCTTCTGATGTCCTCTTAACATCTCCCTGTACCATGTGACATGTCCCTGATTTACTGAAGCCATTCCTTGTCACCTAATGCTCCAAGCTCATCACCAACACCAGGATCAGATTGTTATCCAGAAATCACTGATACTTTCAGTTAAACATAGTTTCAGAAGCCAAGCCAAATTTTATAATAATTTTTGAAGACTTCACAAATTGCTTTCAAATTGATCTAGGTAATTTATGACATGTTTACATTATACATTGTGCATTAGTTTTTGTGTCTGTACATAAATGGATACACTTATTTGTGTTATTAATAAGGAATTCATAGTGATAACTCTACATTCAATGTAACCTGCTAACTTAATTTAATCATGTTATGTCATGAGCTTTCCCTTCTGTGTGAATTTCATTTTTAAAAGTATATATATATATGCTTTAAAATATATGTATATATTTTATAATATATGTATATATTACATAGATGTGTATATGTAAAATATATACATATATTTTAAAGCATATATAGGTGTACAGGTTATATATTTTTATCCCTTCGCCCCTGCTCCTGTAACCCTGAGGTTCCTCCCCAGTGGGGTTATGGTAATGGCTGTGGGGTCATGAAGGCCTCAGTGAGTCCCTGTGAGGAAGCAGGGGTATTTTTCCCACTCTGTGGTTCTTATCATTCCTAACCTTCATATGCATGTTCACAGAGTCATGGCAGGCTGATTTAGTGGTGATTCTCTGTAGTCTCTGTATTTCTCTTTTGATGGTTTTGAGTGACCACCATCGCCCTGAAGCTGGTTGTCAGGCTAGCAGTGAGAGCAGTGTTCATGTCATTGTTTCCTCTGCAATTTCTCCTGGGCCCTGACAGACGGGGTAGATAGAGGTGGCCTGTTCTTATGATGGGCAGTCAGCTGAATTTTTATGTTGTTGGTAGATCTTGGTTCTCCTCCATTTATTCTGCCTTCTGTAAAATAAAATAGATTCTCCAATGAGTGAGCATCTTGGGCAAAGGACATATACAAAGTTATTTGAGAGACTTTTTGGTGTGCAAGTCCACTCTTCTCAAGACAGCAGTGGGTGCTTCTCTCTGAAGTCTGAGTTTCCTGGCCATGGGAGTCTGACTTGATTTTCAGTACCCCACGTGAGTTCTCTCCCACTGAGCCGACCTCATGTCCAATCAGAGAACGGTTGGTTATCAGCAGAGGCTGTGTGCCACTATTACAAAAGCATGGACTTCTTTCTGGCTGATTTCTTCGTTTGCAGGGTACCCTGCTTATTCATGCTTTTGGTAACCCATCTTTCAGCCGATCCCATAAGGCTTTCCAGCAACATGAGGGCTAGTCAGGAGGGAGCTAAATTCTCTTTTAGTTCTAGCATGATATTTTGGTATAATTTTTAAAAATTTATTAGAGAGAGAGAGAATGGGTATGACTGGGCCTCTTGACACTGCTAACCACCTTCAGGTGCATGTACCACTGTGTATTTGGCATGGGAAATTGAACCTGAGCCATCAGGATTTGCATGCTAGTGTGTTTAACTGCTAAAATATCTCCCTAGCACTTCTGTGTATGTTTTTCTTCTCCTGTGTGGGAATCACTTATTACTCACAAACTCCAATACAAGTCTCCTTATCCTCAGTGCTATAGTTCACAGTCTTTCACATTCACTATGGTGATAACATGGCCAACAAGTATCTAGGAGAAACATTCAAGAACATTGAGAAATTGTCAATGTTGTTCTCAGACTAAGAATATTTAAACCAATGTTAAATATATGATGCTTGGTTATGTTTTCCTCCTTTGTAGATAAATGACAGTTGGCATAAAAAGAAAATAAGCTATAAAAGATATTTAAATATTATAAAATTATTCATGGAATAGGAAATGGATCTAAAAGTACCTACTAGAACACACATAAAATGTTCCTAAAGAAAAAAAAAATAAAGTATATAAGAAGATGAAAAAAATTCTCAAGAATATCAATCATTAAATACAACCTAATACATATAGAAAATATAAACTAATAAGTTAAAATATTGGCCATATCTATATGCAAAATTGGACTTGATAGTCTACTGAGAACATAGAAATTTACTTCAATGCTAACAAATACTTCTGAGTACCGTATAAAAACTAAAACTACTTCAGAGAGGTTAAAACAAAGTGAATGCAGTAATATACTGAAAAATACATCAGAAGCATGAAAATTTGTAACTCTGATAGCCAAAGTATAAAAACAGAAATAAACTGAATAAAGTCCCTTCATAATACTATCTAATACTATTTTTACATAGTACAATTGAATAAATGAACATTTAATAGGGTAACATAAGCTTTCTATTATCTTTAATATTAGTGTTGTAAAATTCTCTATTTCCAGCTATAGTTAAGGCCTGGAGATGGGAAGTGTTCATTCTTATCATGCATGTTTTTGAAGGAGCCACTTAGTGATATTTTAATTATCATTCATACAGCTGTTTAACTTTGTGAGAAACCTACTTATCCCTTTAAATGTTTACATAGACACAGTGAAACAGGCACTATTATCTTCTTTCTTGTTCTCAAGTATATTTTTGATTCCTTCAAAAACAACTGAAAACAAGGACTTCAGAAGCAAGGACTGAAAAACATACTCAAAACAATCTCAATTTTGTCATAGCACTTAGTTATTTGTGAGAAAAATGAATGTCGGTTCAAACACTCTCCACCTATTACAAAAAAATCCTAGGAGTGCCACTGTATAAAAATACAAAGTAATTGGAGAAAAAAATGAAAATTACAGAATAACCAGGGTAGCTTTGTGTATTTGAGAAGTTGTACCTTATACAGCTTTAAAAAACCTAGTCTGGCATCGGGGTACACGTCTGTGGTGCTAGTACTCAGGAGACTGAGATGGAAAGATACTGAATTCAAAGCCAGTGTACATAATGAGTCTGCCTTAAAATAAATAAATATTAAGGAAATACATTCAAATAATTTTAACTAGTTTTGTTTTATATACATATAGTTGACCATTTTAAATCATAGTTATAAATTGCTTCATTGAAAAACATTCCTAAACCAAAATAGTATACATAAAATGATGAAAGTTTTTCTTTCAACAATGTGGGAAAGAGGTTATTCATAAAGGAGCTTGCCTCACTTGGGCATCTGCAATTATATCCCATGAGTGACACAGTTGTAAATATTTGTGTGATTCAACTATAACTTGCAATGTATCATAATCTAAAGTTTACTTACAATTAGGATTTTATAAACTTTGATGTTGTCTTTCTAAAAATCATTGTGAAGATATGTGAAATTTTGGGAAGCTACCAACATTAAGACCCCAGTAGGGGTCTAATAAATGAGACTCCTTAGAGAATGTCACTCTTCCATCATGTGAGGAAACAGCAGGAATCTGTGATCTCTAGGAGAGAGCCCTCCTCCATCCACAGGTCTGCTGCTGCATTATTTGAGACTTCCCAACCATTCATAGATTTGAGCAAAGATGCTTATAAACTTCTCAGCTTATGATATTTTATTATAGCAACCTAAATCAACTAAGATAGGAATTTCTTAGAAGAAAAGGACCAAAATTTTTACTATTTTAAGATGGAGGGCTATTATACATAACTTGACATGTTATATTGGGAGCAGGAGAGAGAGAGGGGGTGGGTGGGTGGGAGAGATTCAGAAGTTACAAAGGTAAACACACAATTTTCTTTCTCCTCTGTTTCTGAAGAGGTTGGATACAAGCGATGCTTCTTATCTCTAGACATTTGAAGATCCCCGAGGAAAAATCATAGTCCCCATTTTCCATAGGAATACTGAAGCTCTTTTGCTTATTCTAGCTTTTGGAGATTTATATGCTTCTTATTAGATTAAGTCAATATATAGGATTAGATGTTTTACAATGTTGATTCTGAGAACAAAGCAAGACAACGTTGTGCCATCAATTAATGTCTTAAAACACCCATGTTTGATTAAAGAAAAATGCAGTTCAAATGGAGGGAATAATATAAGGCATTCTCAGATCAACATAGACAGAGTACTGCTGTTCTCACCACCTGGCAAGCAAGTCAACAGGACAATTAATGAACAGCCAAATAAGTGTCAAAGCCCAAAGGGAAAGATATACTTCTTTTCTCTCCTGTTGTATATATAATTCAAATGGAAACTATAAACCCCCCTGTTGAACTGCAAACATCTCTCTCGTGTTCTGTAAGCCTGTGTCATCATGTCCTGAACACTCCCATACTTCCTGGAATTCCACAGCTGCACATACTCCAGACTAAATTTGGCCTCAGGAAGCCCAGGCTGTTCCATTAGCTTTCCTTCTCCCAGTAATTATTTTCCAAGAGAAATTAATTATGAGAAGGAATGCAGCTGCAGTGTATTCACACTGGGTGAGATGAAATTTGAAATAGTGATGGTTTCTTTCATAGGATGGAATCCATGCCTCCCACAAGGTGAAGAGGGATTCTTTCCAAACTTTCTCAAGAAGAGGAATGGTAACAACAAAAAAATGACGTGATGCTGACAAACCAAAATATAACATAACAAAATAGAATTAAAAGCTATAAATTTAGAAAATTGCATCCATATACATGAAAAAATTGAATGTCTTTGTTTTATGTCTTCCCCCCACCCCCGTAGGACTCATTTTCCTTCCATTATACTTTAGGCAAAGTTTCTCCCCTTTTATCCTTTTTTCTTTTTGCTTTCTCAAAAGCAATATATTAAGCTCTCATATGTATAATGTGATCTGATACGATTTCATTAGTTAAAATATTACCAAAAATTTGTATGCTTTAGAAGCAACAATTCTCAATGAAATACTTGTAAACTGACTTCAAAAAATACTTAGGAATATGATACATCAGTATCAATTTTGTTTCATCCAGGGATACAAGTTTGGTTCACAATATGTTAGTCAACATGTGTAAAACAACGTATACATAGAAGTAATAACATAATTCTCATGGTCATCTCACCAGACAAGAAAGGACATTTGACAAAACTCAGAATCTCTTTATGGTAAAAGTCCTGAAAAAGGGCTGGAGAGATGGCTCAGCTGTTAATGCACTTGCCTGCAAAACCTAATGTCCCAAGTTCATTTCCCTAGTACCCACATAAAGCCAGATGCTCAAAGGGGTGCATGCATCTGGAGTTCGTTTGAAGTGACCAGGAGCTCTGGCATGACCATTCTCTCTCTGACACTCATATATATTTCTCTCTGCGGATAAATTAAAACGTTTTTAAAGTCATAAGAAACTAGGTATAGCCATAATATACCTGAACATAAGATAACATATATAAGACAAACCTATATTAACACTATAATAAATCGGAAAAACCTCATAGCTTCTCAAAAATCTGGAAGGAAACACCATTTCTACTTTCTCTACTCTTATTCAACATAATGCTTGAACAAACTGTGTGCTGGTTCATACCTGTGTCTCAAAGGTGGAGACAAGAAGTTCAGAAGATGAAGGTCATCTCAGATAAATAATCACATCAAGAGCAGCCTGGGATACATGAAATTTTTGTCTTATGAAAACAAAATAAAACAGTCCAAAATATAGTGCTCACAGACTTAGGTAGAACAGAAAGAAAGGAAGAAAGAAAGAAAGAAAGGAAGGAAGGA
>PVHP010020264.1:0-31474 GCA_004024765.1 Zapus hudsonius | reverse complement strand
ATCTTTGAGTAAATTGCTTTAGTTTTGGCACATAAGGAAGAATAGGTAAAGCAGTAATTCTCTTTTGAAAAAAAGAAAGTATTTCCCTTCCAATGCTGTGATATGAAATAGAAATTGAGAGTGTAATATATCACAGTACCACACAGATGAAAGGTTAGTATTATTAAGTATAACAATTAAAGGATAAAGTAATAATATCTCACCAGATGAACAAAATATTAAGCCAGAGGTTTTAATCAACCTAAAAGATATTCAAAAGGCTCAAACAAGCCGTTTGAATTCATTTGCCAGAGGAACACCACGAGAATTATAAGCCCCTAGTCATTCCCATCAGCCTCTCTTCACTGCAGCTTTTCAGAAACGAAAGTAACCTGCAGTTCTGCCCCTCGAGGAATATATCATTAATTAATTAATAATTAATCTTTTAATTAATATGATGATAATTATGATTAGTATGATGTTAAAATGAGATATTGCCACCCACTCACCTGCTTCCTCAGAAGTGTTTCTTCCCACCCATTTTCTAGGGACTGTCCCACTCCTCCTATCAGTGAGGGAGACACTGTGGTATAGTGGAAAGAACTTGACCTCTGGTGACAGATCAGTGAAGATTTCAATCTAGATATTGCCAGTGACTGATCATGAAACATTAATAATGTTTTAATTTGATTGAGTCTCTTTCTCCCTATAAAATAAAATTTACTTTGTAAAATTATAAGTATTTTGTTTGGTGGAGGTATATTAATATAAGGAATTAATCAGAAAAATCGAGAGTAGTAGTCCTAGTATTGCTAAATAAATGATGGCTTATGTTCACTGATATGTTGTTGCGCTATCTATATCTTTTCCCACTATGGATCAAGAGTTATAAATCATTTGTTTTGAAGCAGGTATTATTTATTGCTTATGAAATCTCTGGCAGTTTGATTTGCCTCTCTGAACCTGACTTCCTAATTTTGTAAAGTGAGCTGGCATGTTGAGATGTTAGAATATGCCTCTATTGCCCTTGTTGCTTGTATTTTCCTCCTCGGGTCAATCACAGCCTTTACACTTGTGGGATTTGTCTTGATTTCAACTATTAACACTGTTTTCAAAAGAGGTTTCCATATATCCCGCCCAGAGATCTTTCTTCTCCGCTTTGCAGTGTACACATTAATCACGCCTAAGAAATTAGCATTGATTCAATACTATGAACTAATCTCCAGGTTGGATTCAGTGTGTGTCATGGTGAATTTTGAGTATCAAGTTGGCTTAGGCTAAGAGTTGCTGAGGTTGTGAGAATGCCTGGGAAGGTGCATCTGGACGAGTTCAGCCTTTGGAACAGAATACTGCAACAAATACCGCTCTGAGAAGTAGGAGTAGGCATCACCTACCCTACTGCCAAGAGGATTCTGACTTCAGGTAGGACTGTTACCTCTCCCATCTTCTCTTAGTTTCAGGCTTTTGCACTCAGCCAAGGCTTGGGCTGAGACTCCCTAGTTTTCAGCTTTTAGTATCCAACTGAATTTTACCAACAGCTTTTCTCATTCTCTAGCTTATCAGATAATGGGTTATTAGGATCTCCTGACCCTCAAAATCATATGAAGCAATTTTTATTATATATATGAGTGTGTGTGTGTGTGTGTGTGTGTGTGTGTGTGGTTTCAAATGCATTCAGATATCTTCATGTTTTACTAATGTCACTGCTCTGTCCCAGGATCCTGTCCAGGATCCCACAGTTCATTTGGCCATCGTGTCTTTTTTGGTTTCCTTCCATCTCTGATTGTTTTTTTTTTTCTTTCTTCAACTTTCATAACTTTGACACTTCTGAAAAGTACTTATCAGGTTTTGAACAATAACCTTTGGTTGGAGTTGTCAACCATTTCTCAAGATATAACTGCTGTTGTGGGTTTAGAGGAACAATATTGAAGAGGGGGCATGCACTTGTCATCATATCATACCAGGAAATAATATGATATCAATATGAACTTCCCTGCTGATGTTGCTACCTTGCACACTTGACTGAGATGCTATAGGTTGGATTTCTCCATTAAAAAAAAAAAACCTGCTTTTTTTTCCTGCACTCATTCTATTCCTTAAAAGCACGTCACTAAATGTAGCCCAAAGAAAAACAATAAAGCACCACCTCCTGGACAAAACTGTATCAGAGACTTTGTAATTCCAAATTATAAACTATTTGAAGCTGTCAGAAGTCCTCCAAATACATTAAAGTCCTTTATCACCTTCCTAGACAAATACTACTGCTTTCAAATACTCAATAATCTCAGGTATGCCACCAGTAAAAGATAAGAGCCAATACAGAAATAATTAGTTCAAAGTGTTTTTTGAAACTAAGCAATGATGTATGTTAAGAGAATGAAAAATAGTTTTTCTTGGGTGTGGTGGCACATACCTTTAATCCCAGCACTTTGGAGGCAGAGGTAGGAGGATTGTTCAAGGCTACCCTGAGCGAGACCCTACCTCAAAAAGCCAATATATATATATATATATATATATATATATAAATATATATATATTTCTTTAATCTCAGCATGCCATGATTTTAACTTTGGTGGTTCCCCAAAGGCCCATGTTGGCAAAGGATTAGTCTTAATCTCATGGTACTATTGAGAGGTGAGGAACCTTCATGAGAAGTCTTGTATCATTGGGGCCATGCCTTCCAAGGTGGCTATGGGCCCCATTCTCTCCCTCTTCATCTCACTTCCTGCCCAAGAGGCAAGCTATTTGCTCAGCCATGCACTCCTTGTCATGATGTCCTGCTTAAGGACAGACCTACAAACAACATAGCCAACTGGTGATGATCTGAAAGGTCCCAAAACATGAGCCAAAGAAAACTTATAAACTTGTCTCAAGTACTTGTTAATACCATAACAGAAACCTGATTGATCCATAGGAATAACTCTACCAATGGTATAGTCTCTAGACCAAATAATAATAATAATAATAATAATAATAATAATAATAATAATAATAAAATAAAAACCCAAATAATAAACAAAGCAATGGGGTAGCTTTGTTGTTTAAGGTATTTCTGATGATATCTGATATGGAGAAAACCTGTATCTTCCCCCAACCCCAATTCAATTTGGGGTTTAATTTTTCCTCCCTGTTTCCCAGATAAAATAAGCTTACCAGCCCATTACAGTTAGAAGGAACCATAAATTTCTCACCTGCCCTCTAAAAACTTCCTGTGCCACTGACCTGCTTCTCTTTTTCTTCTGAGCAGAATTAGGAGTGACCTGGAAGCCTCTAAACTCCTACAATGGGATTGCATGGACCACAGCCCCTATAGATCTGATGGATCCTTGCTAAACTACGAGCTGAATGAAAAAGAAACCGAAATGGTGTTAACCCACTACTACTGGAGGTTTGCCAACAGATTCTTCTAAACACACTAGTTTTAATCTGCAGTGGGCAGGGCTGCTTTCCTTCAATGGCTCATGTAAAACCTAGCAGCTGGAACGGAAATTCCTTTGCAGATGGAAAGTAGAATAACCATTGGCATGTGGTTACAGAAAGGCATTTGGTTTGCAAGAACAATTCAGTGATACTTTTACCTGGTGTTCTACAAATCATAAAGATTATCTGAACCCCACCCCCACCACCACCAACAACAACAAAAAGATAATGCAATCCTACTAGAAATAGTTACAGAAGCAATAGGCTTTGAAAATAGCAGGTCAAGTCACAATTCCCCAAAGATTTCTGGTCCACAATTTTGAGCCAATATAAAAGCAATTAGTTCAAATAGTCTAAACCATGATATACATTAATAACACAAGAATCCTTTTACCTCAGCTGCAAGTCAGAGAAGAAATAAAATATAAAATTAGTGGAAGAAAATAAGAATACTTGACCAGATTTCTGCAGCTTTCTAAGAAGTTTCCTACCTGGTAATTGCAAAGGAATGAATTCTAACAGGTCTGTCACTTATAAAGACTTGGTGCCTTTTGCTGCAATATAACCCATAAAAGCCCCATTCTGCTGCATTAACACTAGGAACCCATTTTTTGTGATCAACCTCAATACTTTATAACTCACTGAGTATATTATTTTTCATGCTTTTAGTGTATATGGAAAATTATTTATAAAAAATCTATTTGGGTGAAGTTTTATGTGCAGCCAGCACAGAGAATGGCCCATTTTCCTCCCTTCGTGTCTTCTCAAGGTTATCCCAAGGTCACAAGTTTCCTGTTCTGGCTTTAAGATCTCATGATCAGTTTACTTGACAAAGAGCATGAATTTTCCCAAATAATAATTATAATGATGATCATAAATATTATAAAATCTGTACTATCTACAATTCTCATATTTAGTATCTCCATATCTTGCAAGCACTGAGTGACTACTTTTCAATGGTCTTTCAGAAAAATGGTGACACATTCACTGAGGCAAGTCATTTATAGACGTTTGTCCCTTCCTGCTGCCTCTGGCCTGACTTCTAGGCTACTGAGTAGGAAAGGTTCAACTCTGCCCATGATGGCATGGCTCTTTCACGTTGAAAAGAGCTTTAGGTCTTCGAGAATGTCCTTCCCATTGTTTTCTTCATTTAATTGAACTCCTCATCCTTCTGTTTCTACCTCCCAAGTACCAGGATGACAATGTGCACCATCATGCCCAGCCCTTATACTTGTTTTAAGCAGGAAAAGGTAAGACCAACATATATTCCATGAAAAACACAGAGTGCTGATGTTATCACTACCCACCACCTGCGGGGGCAATGATAAAACACACACACACACACACACACACACACACACACACACACACAAACACACCACACGCACTGCTTATGGGTGGAAGAACGCGCATTCTCTCTTTATTGCTCTCTCTATTGCTCTCTCCTTATTGCCGAAAATGAAACAAAATATATAGAGCCCCTTGGCCAATCAGGGAGCTGTTGGTCAGTCTATGATAAGAACCTGTGCACACGGCGGGCATGATGTGCAATAGCCAATCAAGACTGCCTCCTGGAACTTGTTTACAAGCCAAGCCCGCAAACTGCCTTAATCCTGAGATTAAGCCAGGGTGTGCCTCCGTGGGCCCCAGAGGCATTTGTCCCCGACAGATGTGACAATGGTGAGACCCCATGAGAAGCAATCTAATCATGATTTTATTAAGTTAATAGCTGTTATGGACTCATTCATGTATGACCAACATGACATGTGGATTCCCTCTGACAGTTAACACCCTCACTCTAACTCTTGGCAAAATAAACTCAGGTTCTGTACAATAAGTCATGAACAAATTCTAATAAAGTAATTCCACTCCATGTCCTCTAATTCCTAATACTCAGGGCTGGATCCTAACCCCTGATTGAATATTAAAAATAACCAGGAAATATTTGGAATTCACTTCAGATTTTCTCTGAGGAAATCAGTTTTTGATCTTAGCTGTGACTATGGCAAAAATTCAATGAAAACTCCTTCATTGGAGTCAATTTTTTTTTTTGGTCTAAATCTAATCATGCTGACTGGTTTATGGCTCTTGCTGTTTTGTGTTTGTTTTTTCTGTTTTGCTTTGGTTTGGGTCTGGTGTGGAGTGTTACTGCCTTAACATTCCTACCACAGTTCCAGTCTCCCTCACTGCCATCCATCTCTTGTGAAATCAGAAATCATTAACTTAGCACTTTGGGGGCTTTTGGGTTGGTTTAGTGTTGCTCAGGGATTAACCATTTGGCTGTCTTTGTAGAGTGACGCTACACTTTATCTTTCAAATTGGGACACTTTTCAGAGAGCTGTTATTGATTATGCCTTGACAGCAGACATAAAGAAAGAAGGACTGTCTTGGACAAAACAGGACACATGATACACTGGTGGGAATTCAGAATGGAGCTGCATGCTCCTATCTTTCAGATACTGTAAAATCTTCCATAGGACAACCATTTCTTTCAGGGGACTTGCAAAAAGGCCCATTGACACTCTAGCAGCCAGAAGCCATGTGGTATATGTAAGCACAACGACTCTGGCTTTCCGCGCCTTCTCACCCTCTGCTCCTCCACTTGGAATGATGGCTCACCATCGCCCAGCTATGAACCAAATCCAACACTTGCACTTCCAGAATGTGTATGTTTGAAAAGTTATTTAACGTGTTGTGTGTCAGTGTCTTATATAAATAATGAGTATTTGAGAATGACTCATAACATTCTCTAGAATAACTGAAATAATCGTTATAAACTAATTACTAAAGGGTCTGGTAGAGGGTATGTATTCAACTAAATATCAACTGCTCTTTCCTTCATAAGAACAGGTCACCAGGACCTCGAAAGTCCAGCCTTGCCTACTTGTCAATTCTTATCCATCAGGACTGTCTTGTTACACGATTCTTCTCAGTGCTCTGCATCGACATGATTGGTGATTGTGGGCTCTGGTTACTGTCTCGGCATTTTGTCTGCCCATTATTCTTCATAAACTAATTTCTTTTTATTGTCAGTATTTTCATAAGTTGCCTCCAGCCAAATGCATTGAGTCCCCTTTCAATATTCAGAGTCACTTTCATGCAATAGCGTGTTAAGGTGCATGCCAGAATGAATCTGTAACTTCACCTATGTGACACATTACTCTGTCTCTATATCTTTTAGAAGGTTTCATGCCGGGAACCAGCTTCTAGACTTATAGCCTGGAGGTTATAAGGGAATTCATCATTAGAGTCATTAGTACCTTCTGTTAGACTATGCATGGCTCTCTGTGACAATATAATAAATCTTCTATGACGACAGGCATGGAGACACCTTTTGTCAAGAAGATCATGGGGGAAAGGGTGTTTTGCAGGTCTCACAAGAAATACCTTTCGTCTTCCTGTGTATTATGTCCTAGAGTGAGATCTCGTCCCATCTAAGAGCAAAAAGAATTATTTCTATGGTTTGAATGTGAGATGTCCCCAGCTGGTGGTGCTGTTTGGGAAGGTTGTGGAACCTTTAAGAGGCAGGTCACTGATGGTGTACCTTGAGGGTTTATAGGCTGGCTTCATGCTTCCTGATTGTGGATACAAGGTGACCAGCTGGCTTCCTGTTTCTGTTCCCCTGTCTTCCCCATCATGATAAAATGTATCCCCTAAAATACATAAACCAGTAGAAATTCTTTCCTTCCTTATGCTGCTTGCTATCAAGGATCTGTCAAATCAATAAGTAAAGAAATGAACATGCTATTTTTTGTGAATCACTCTTCAACTGAGGAAAGAAAAAAACATACTATATTGTGTCTGTAAGGATTAGGCTTATCCACATTACTTGGTTAAGATATTGAGTCTTATTTTTAGTACCTTTATTCTTAAGTTTTCAGGAATAGGAGAAAAGATAGAGAAGTGACCTGCAGAATAAACCTTGTTTTGCCCCCCAACCTCATGACCATCAGTATCACCATCTTAGTTGACATCAATATTTACGATTACATGATTACATAGCACTTATTTTGCTTCAGGCATTTTACATGCCTAATCGTTTTTAATGCTCAAAAATGATACAATGTGATAGGTTCTGTCACGAGTGTTATAGTATATTAAAGCAACTTGGCCAATCAGCAAACTGGAACATAAAACCAGGTCAAGCCACATTAACTACATTCCCATTAACAACTAGGTTAAAATTGTGAATTCCAGGGAAGAAGGAATTAACTATTTCTGTTCATCGATGGTGAGTTAATAGTTACATTTCTTAATCCATGAAGAGCAGCATATAGATGGCCATACATACTCAAAGCTATTCCACAGAAGTAAACCATCTGTGAGTCTCCTAGCGACTGCAAGTGAGCCAGGCAGATTTCTTGGAAATTCTGAGTAAACCATCAGGTATCCATCTTTCTGAAAGAAATTTCTTTCTTCTGTCCAATAAAGCATATGCCAAAGTTCTGGAGTTCCTTTACAGTGGCTGGAGGCCCTGGCGTGCCCATTCTTTCTCTCTATCTGCCTCTTTCTCCCTCTCACTCTCTCTCAAATAAATAAATACATACATAAATAAGTAAAAAATATTTTTAAAAGAAAAAAGAAAAATTTTTTGTCTCCCTACTCTTAAATTTTACTATTATCTGTCTGGATAGTATTTGAGTTTTTTTATTCATTCTAAGTACTTCTGGCTTTTTATTCTAAGCATATTCACCCTTTTTAGTCACGTAGCATTCTTGTTTGTGTTTTCTACTGTCTGTTTGCTCCCTTCTCATTTCCTGAGAATTCTAATTGATAGTTGGATTGTTGAAACTATTGTTTATTTTCATGTCCCAACACTTTCATCAGAGCCACCTCTCCCTCATGTACTACCCTCCTCCTGTCTTCCTGAAAGTTTTGTGACCAAACTTTTACTTTATTAATTTCCCTTCACCTGGGCCAATTCTTTGATGCCAACTGTCCCTCTAATTATTACATTTTTTTGTCTCAAACTTGCATTTTCATACCCAAAATTTTAATTGCTTTTTTCCTGCTGTAGATTTCAAAAGCATCCTTTATCTCTCTTCAAATTATCATTAGTTCATTGTACATTCATATTCTCTTTCATTAGCTCTGCTTCCACTGGAAAGGATTTTTAATTTCAGTTCCCCTTCTTAGTTTGACATTATGTTCCTCAAATATTTAATCTTTTTTTTCCTTGAAAGAACATCATTTATTCCTTTCAAGCAGTGGCCTTGGTCTAGCCAGGCTGCTTTCTGAGAGTAGAGTTTGTGGGGAAAGGTGCTAAGGGCGTATTTGTGAGCTGCAGGCAGGCTGGCTCACCTGCTCCAGCCTCCTTACCCACATTCTGGGCTGCTCCTTGTCTCATGAGCCCTTCTGTGAACACTGGATCTGCACAGCATGATGCTACCTGCAACTTCCCATCACAAGATGAAGAGAACAAAGCCATACTGTTGTCTCCTCCTTAAGAGTTAATCCAAGTGAGCCCATCAATCACTTGGACAGAAAAGTACTCCCTAGGAAAACTGTCTGGTCCAGGAATTTCTGGTCCAGAACTGACATAAATTACACCTCAGCGTTTAGATGGGCACAATTGTGCCTTTGCAGTTTCTACTTTCTCTCCCTGAGAGTGCTTCCCTCCATCGTGGACTCTCTAGCCATTGTCCACTTGCCCTTAAAGACTGTGTCCTCCACAGTGATCCATTTGCCATCGTCCACTCGTGTGCAGCAGGGTTTCTCCTCTGCAGTCATCCCCTTGGGCACTGTCCCTTATTACTCTGTAATCAACCTGTTACTACACTTCATAGTGTCTTATCAGAATTCCTTTGACGGATAACACAAGGGTGAGGTATCTAAAGAGAGGACCGAGGGAGATTACAGTGACATCTTTTGTTACATCCCCACTCATTAGCCTTTGGATTCTCTTCATCTTTGTGGTGGGAAGTTGCAGGTAGGATCATACTTTTGTTTTTAATAGTGATGTCACCTATGTCATCCAGGAACATGGGTTTCCTTTGAACCTCCTTAGTCTCAGATTATAGAATTTTAAAGCAGACTATATTACTAACTTTCTTGTTGCTATGACCAAACACCTGATCAGAAACAATCTAAGGAAGAAAGGGTTTATTTCAGCTGAGAGTTCCAGGTCACGATCTATCATGCCAGGAAAGTCATGGTGGCCAGAGCTTGAGGCAGCTGTTCACTTTCAGTGCACAGAAAGGAAGCAGAGAGTGATGAATACTGCTGCTCTGAATCTTTCCTCCTTGTGTGCAATCTGTGACCTCAGCCCAGGAAATGGAGCTGTCCACACTTAAGGTGTGTCTTCCCACCTAAATTAATCTAACCAGCCCAATACCGCATAGGCATGTCCAGAGGCTAACTTAATCTGAAAGGAATGTGAGTTCAAGCATCTAGGAGAGAATCTGTCACCCACTGCATGAAGGGTGGGATATATAATTGCCCCCTTAATGAAACAAGTATATATATATATATATATATATATATATATATATACTTGTTTCATTAAGGGGGCAATTGGTCATCCCATCTTTTTAACATGTCTTCAGATGTATCATGTTTCTTGAAGTTTCTAGGCAGATACCCTTTTAAGGGATAATTTTGTGTCCAGGTAATTGGCAGACCCATTTATATTAACAAGGATCAAGAATACATCTTTATAATCTCATAATCTTTCTGGCTGTATGTCTCTACCCAGGGTAGAGTTAAAGAGACAGCAGCAGAGTTTGGGTTCTAAGAAGGCAAAGGCAGGAAGACAGGGAGCTGATACAGATACAAAGAGAGTCACAGCTGTGGTTAGATAAAATATTAACAAACTAAGCAGGAGAGTTCCTGGTGGCATGAAGCCAAGCCAATGTGTCTAGGTTGTGCTGGGCATCAGAGGTGAGTCAAGCTGTAGTGACAAGGTGGAGACCAAATCCAGCTGGATAAAGGGACAGATGGATGGACAGACAGAAGTTCAACAATTTGAGTAGGCCTTCTCAGCTTTGGGGACTGAGCTGAGCTAAAGCCCCAAGGACAGTCAGCGGTCCCCTCCTGTTGGTTCCTTGGCACACATACCAGATGGCCAGATGATAGGTCAGTGTGTGTCTGTTACCATGAAAGTGATGTGACCTCCCTTATATGGGGTCTAGGTAAGGGTGTTGCACCCTGTTATTCTGCTGTCTTTGATAAACTCTTTTGGTTTAGATTTTCTGCTTTATTTTCCCCCTATAGCCATGTGCTCATATCATACCAGTATATGTTGGTAAGTTTGTAGCTGAGACTTTTTACTTTTAAGAATAAATTATTGATCAATCTGCACTTCATGAGCAGCTGGCCAGGCAGTGATGTCTAAGTGCACACAAGGATATTCAGTCATCCTGCCTCTGCGTTTACACTCCAAATGCTGCTTGTAAAATGGAGTCACCCAGGTCAAGGCAAAGCTTGAGAGCAACTATTTTGTACACAGTGGAGTAACTTTGAGGAGGGCACAACCTGATACCAATAGGGCTGAAGTCCCACTCGGGCTTAAGGCCAAAGAAAATCATGTTTACAGTTCGGAAAGCATGAGAGTCCTTAATCTGATTATAGACGGGTGGGGTTGCTTGGCTACCTGATGTGAAATGCTGAATCACATTTTGTGCTCTCAGGAGAGGTGATCATGATAATTATTGTGGGGTTTTGTAAGGTGTTGAAGACACTGTAGTTCCTATTTTTTGTAGTAGGCCTCTGCCCAATAAAAGTGGAAGAGAAGACATTCAATCATTGCTAGAAAAAAAAAGTGAGTAGAGATTAAATTATTCAATAGACAATGTGAAGGTTATGTGAAGAGAAGGCAGTTTTCTCCTGGTAAAACATGGCCATTGTATGGACTTTTAAATATTTTTCTTTCTTTAGTGCTTTAAATATATTTTGTGAGGCTGGAGAGATGGATTAGTGGTTAAGGCGCTTGCCTACAAAGCCTAAAGAACTGAGTTTGATTCTCCAGTGCCCACATAAAGCCAGATGCAAAAAGTGGTGCACGCATCTGGAGTTTTTGCAGTGGCTGGAGGCCCTGGTGCACCCATTCTCTCTCTCTTCCTGCAAATAAATAAATTAATTAGTTAAAAACGACATATATGTAAATATATCATATATATATGCATACAAGATTTGGGGTCTAAAGAACATGATCTGAGTCATACCTCTGGCCCTAGGTGGGGACATCCTAAACTTCCCAAAAGATCATAAGACAAGCATCTAACAAGTCTTTCTTGTAAAGAAGAAAGACATACTTACCTCCATTATGAGTTCATCCAAATGTACCTGTCAATCATCTGAACAGAAAAATAGCCCTTAGAAAAGCTTTTTATTCCAGAAACATTAAGAAACATTGCATATTCTACCTCACTGTGAAGGTTAACTAATGATTTTAACTTGAAACTTCTGGGCATGTCTGTGAAGAAGTTTCTAGATTGGATTAAGTAAAGTGGGAAACCCACTATAAACGTGGACAGCTCCAGTCCATGCAGTAGACTGAGAGGAAGGAAGAGAGGAGGAAGCAGAGCACCAGCGATCATCTCTCTGCTTCTTGACTGCTCTGACAATGGACTGGGGCTTCGTGTTCCTGCTGCCCTGCCTTCCCCAGCATGGTGGACTGAACCCTCAAACGGTGAGCAAATGTCATCTTTCTTCGTTTAGTTGCTTTCTCTCAGGCAAACGCAGCAACAAGCAAAAAAGGAAATGGTGACATTCAGGATGCAGACTGTCAGGATGGTTCACCTGCCATTGTCCACTTTCACTCTGTGAGAGTGCTTTCCTACACAACAGTCTCCCCAGCCATCACCTACTTTCATTCTTGAAGAATGTGCCCTCCACGATGGTCCCTTTGTCGTTTTGCTTGCTCATGCCATAAGTTTTCTCTGTGATGGGTCATTGCCCACTCTGATCCCCTGGTTACTCTGTAAGAAACCCTGTCATCATCGACACTATGTTCTGTGTCTCATCTGAATTCATTCAACACAAGGACCAAGAGCCAAGGTGAGGCCAGAGAGAGATCCTAGTAACACAGACTTTAGAGAATGCCAACAAGCAAAGACCTACCTATTCTTTATAGCAATGCCTTCATCTATGTATTCTGGACTTCTAGCCAGTGTCCACATTGAAGTTGGGAATTGTAGTCACTTCTGAGTTTCTGGGACAAAACACCCAACCAAAAGAGGCTAGTGGGAGGAAAGAGTTAATTTTGCCTTGCAGGAAGCCAAAATACAAAGGAAGCTTCATGATGGCAGAAAAAGATGGCCGACCAGAAGCTGGACCTCGCCTCCTTGCCATGACAGTTGGTAAAAAAAACAGCAAGGGAGGAAGCTGAACTCTAGCAAGGTGGGAGGCTATAAAATCCCCAAGCCTCCCCTTCCCCACACGATTCCTCAAGCTAGTATCCAACCCCAAGTTGCTACCAGCTGGAGACCAAGCATGAAAACATATGAGTTTGGGGGGGGGGGGAATGTCTGACTCAAACCTCCACAGGATTGAATAAATGTTTGCTGAATGAAACTAAATTGAATGTTGCCTTACACTAGTCAAATGTCTAAAGCTGAATTTCCGTACCTATACATGAACAGCTGGACACAGGCAAATTGATGGCTTTGAGCCTTGGCTGGACAAGTTTGTAAGAAGTGCAGATATTGTAGCTCCATCCAGAGATTCCACCCTAAGGTAGGTTATAGACTTTGATACCATGTTTCTTTTAAGCTTCCAGAGATTGGAATTTGAAGCTAGAGTTAAAAGCACACACCAGTTTTCCTCAAAGTTGTTGTCTAGACATGCACCATCAGTTTCTGCACCATTCAAGATCATGTTCAAACTAGGTCTCCATCTCCCAGAGAGATCGAGACAGACAAGGAATACATACCCCTAGAACAATAGCATAATCAATTATCATATTAAATTTACCACAAAGCCATCAACACATACACTACAATCAGGTCAACCATCCCTTCCTAGTGGCAACACCCCTTCTAATTTCCCAAATGCCTCATCATAAGCAAGTGTCCTGGGAGCAAGTTGGTCCTTAAGCTTGCAGCTGCTGGGTCTCTCTATCCACCTTCTTATGCAAGGGGAACTGTAGAAAAGAATGCTTCCAGTTGAAGAAAACAGAAGAAAGCTGCATGTTCCTCTCATCTGATTAGATACTCAGATGAGGAGATCTGTAAATGTTTCCAGGTCTGCATGCTCCAAAATGCACCTCGAAGGTTATTAACATAATCCCGTCAAGAGTGCTACATGGTGTCAGATCAAAGGCACAGTCCTTACCCTGTGACTTTCATCCCATCTGGAGAGAGCTTCCGTGCCATGTTCTGAGAGCTCACGGACACTTTTCTGTGAACCTGATGCAGAGCTGGAAATGGTTTTTGTTTCTTTCACTCTGTGGAATTCAGATTTTAATTCAAAGATTATGTGACCACTGGTGTTTTTTTTCAGAAGCAATTTATTTGGGGACAAAGTTCCCCATCTTGGGTTAAGTAGTTTCCTTTGAGTCTGTTTTGCCAGCAAGAAGACATAAAGCTTTCCAAGAAGTCTGTGCACATACATCATCTGTAACACTGTGTCTTTCTGGTGATTTGACTCAGATGGTCTCTGAGGTCTCATTTCTGCAATAGTCCCTAGGGATTGCTTTTAGTGTTTCCAAGAACAAACAAGTCTCTTGTGTGATATTCATATCACATTCTTGACTTTGTGAAGAAAAAGATAAGCACACCAGTGAAGAAAACATATTTTGAACTCATGTTTATGTATAAATACGAACCTGCCTTAAGGTATATTATATGTTGGGGACACACTGTGTGGCCTTACCACTAGAATCTGAGAAACCTGCTCACAGTTGGAGTTCTGTCACTTGCAAGTTATTGAGCTTCTCACTATTTTATTTCTTCTTCACAAAAGTAGTAGTGTCCTGATAGTTTCAGGAATTTTTGTCAGTATTAAGTCGTGTTAAATCCTCAACTACTGTACCTGAAGAACTTCTTAGACAAGTTTGTTAAAAGGATGATGGTGGTGGTGGCTGTGGTCGTCTTTGTGAGATTTATACACATTGTCCTGTTACCATGTGCCATTACGATTCACAGACATGCCTCGATTCATAATAGATGGTGGTCATAATCTTGGCCACCTGTTCAGATTGCTTCTGCACTGTGCTAGTAAATGCTTAATAGATAACAACTTAATATGCAAGAACAAATTCTTCATCATTAGAGAAAACCTCTCTGGAACATTGCTGGGGTAGAAGTCTTCGATCCGAGGCTAACTTCAAGCTGTAACCTCAAGGTCATGAGAAGAAGGCATGCACATGACTATCTCTCAGGCACTGACTTCAGGGCACCTTGTGCTTACCTGGTAGCTCTTGGTACCAGTAGTCCAAGATAGCTTATAGGACCCAGAACAAGCTAAATATTTCCCAGGGATTAATGTTGGCACTATACATGAAGAATCTGAATAATATACTTGATAACTATGGGTTATTTTGGACAGTATTGGTCATCAAAAGAACTTTATGATGTTGGAGCAAGGAGCTACAGATATTGTCTGGCCTCTGGTGCCATCCTTGATTCTGAAACTTGAGCACCAAAAATTATGAAATTAGGAGAACAAACTCGTGTCATTCAGTACAGGATTCAACAAGGGAAGACCATGAATATGTTTGCTGAAACTCAGCCTGCCATTCATTTGGAAGTAAAACAATGCTTTTTGATTATTTAAAATCATGAAGATTATTTTTTCATAGACCTAGGATAAGGCTAGGCGATAGAGTGAGTTAATTTCCCTCAATGCCCAGCACCACAAAGATTGTTTTTACAAAATGCCCACATATGTACTTAGTTTGAACACTGACTATACTTTTAATCCTTTCTGTCCCCTCCTGAAGTTCTCTGAGCCTTTGAAGTTCTCTGAGCGTTGGAAGGGGTGGTTAACATGTTCTATTTGAAAGTAAATTGCCCACTCCACAGTAAATGATCTTCCACACACGATCATGCAAGCTGCCCAAATTTAACTCAGTTGTTTCTTTTAAATCGTGAAATGTGTATTAATGGTGAAGAAGAATGTTAATTGGAGAGGGAGGTGGGTAAGGTAATTATGGGGGAAAATAACAAAATACATTATATACATAGATGAAAATGTCAAAAATCAACTTTTAAAAAGAAATTTAAAAGACCGACTATGCTTGAGATAAGGTAGACTTAAAGATACTTTAAAAATTCAATTACCAGGAGTCTTATCATATTATATACAAAGAATGTTGGCAACACCATATCAAATAATTGTCCATTTTCCTCTTAGCTTCTTTATTCATTCTTTACCTTTCTTTTTATAACAAAATAGACTCCACACATCCTGGACCCTAAATAAATAAACGACTCATCTTTTTCATCAAGTCCTTGAGTTCAATTTCAAATGGGCGGGGACGTGCTGAGCATCACAAAGAGGGAAGGGAACTGTTCCCAGCACCAGCCTGCTTAGAAGCCAGCTAGCACCTCAACCCTCATTTTCATCCTTCTCATCCAGAGACGGAAGCATGACAAGAAGGAGGAACACATGGTACAACAGCCATAACACGAGGGTGTCAACTGCCATTCATGACTCATTAGTAGATGTGAAGCCAAATTGGTTTTGACTAACACTTTGTTTAATAAAAGATTTTTAAATAAATTTAAGATTATCAAAATGCATTCAGTGTAATGAGGACAAGGTTTTAAAGAAAATTAAGTTTTGTGAGGACTATATATAAATGCCTGTGATATGTTGTGAAAATATCCATATATAAATATACGACTGTTATATATGTAGAGTGAGTCGTGATGTAAATTGCCTTTCTGACGATGAGTCAGTCAGCAACGTTTGAAATCAACTGTCTTCCCATTCTCACAGCTACTGAATTCCAACTTCTGGAAAGAAATGGACTCTTCTATCTTCTTACCACGTCTCTCTTGATATCTGCTTAGGAATATGCTCCAGGCTCCTAAATTCATGTTGCTTAAAAGAACTGCCACCTTCATTTCATCTCAAAGCCTCTCCTCAACATGACTGTATCTCAAATAATTCATGCAGCTCTCACAAGCAAACCTTCCGTTAGTCAGCTGTCAGCACGTTTAGACTTTCCTTCTCACCCACATTGGTTCCTATTTTGTTCATGGAAATGTGACCACTGTATTAAGACATGGAGGCTGAGTTGTTAAACACAGACTCTTCCCTTAAGCCTAAATATACCCAATGGGCAACTAACTGAAAGCAGGATCAGAGCTTGGAGACACTGCCTCCATTACTCCAGCAGTCACCTTGGCTCCTGAAACCGCATCTTGTGATAGGAGTCCACGATGCCCCGGGGAGACAACTTTGACCAGAGTGACAAATCCTGAGATAAAGCTCAACAGAGCCACGGCCTGAGAAAGAACAGTTTTCCCAAAGCAGGTTTCATCTGTCCCCTTCCCTGCATAACCCAAGAGCACATGTCAGTACCCTAAGTCAAGGCTAACGGAGCTGACCTACTTGTCTCCCAGAAAAGCTAGACTCTTTAAAGTTCCTTTTCTGTTTTCATGATTACTTTTTCTGTTTACTTTGTTGGGCAAATGGTTGGACTTGATATCTTGGGACCCCCCCCAGATTTGGGCCTCTGGTCTAAAACTGTTGAGAGTGCCCTGGTGGTCAGCCTAAAGTCTTCTGAACTATGGCCCTCATACCATGACCACTGAACTCTTCGAAAGCACCATAATTATTTGAGATGGCTTGACCAAAAATACTCCTTAATTCCCCAAAATATATCAAATAATGCTCAAACATATTTTTATAGGATGTTGAATTGTTAGTATTAAAACCTCCGAGGCTGGGCTGGAGACATGGCACAGCAGTTAAGGCACTTGCCTGCAAAGCCTAGCAACCCAGTTCAATTCATCAGTACCCAATAAATTCAGATGCACAAAGTGGAGCCTGTTTGCAGTGGATGGAGGCCCTGCTCTGCCCATTCTCTCTCTCTCTCCCTCTCTCCCTCTCTCTCTCTCTCTCTCTCTCACTTTCTCTCTCTCTCTGGAATAAATAAAAAATAAAAAAAAACCTCTGTGGCCTTGTATTATATCTCAGTATCATTCTTTCTACCTAACAGAGTGATTATGTATAATAGGCACAAAATAAATGTTTAAAGAATAAATAATAAGTAGAAGACACCATTATTAAGCTATCAGTGTATAAATTAAAATAGGAAATTCTCTTTATAAAATAATAAATTTTTAAGAAGGCTCTGGAAAACTCAGATAAAATTATGTTCCTAGCTACCCCAATAAAGTCCTGATAATGTATCAGGCATTAGAAACGAATGAACAGAGTCATTTGTATAAGCAAATGAAATGACTTTTGGTTCACACAACATTAGTACTATATAGATTTTCATTAAATTATTTAACTTAAATCATGGTCCATTCTAACAAAGGGTGCGAAATCAGGGGTTTTATGTGTGCACATAAGTTAGGCTAACCCAGCTGGCTCAAGTCACTTCCTCTATATTTCTCATACGTAGGTCCAAATTATGAGGAAATGATTGACAGGATGGCCCCAAATTACTTCTACTCCCACCAAAAAAGCACATATTAAACAATAATGGGAAAATAATCTCAATGTGCCAACTCTACATGAAAACTGGGCTGAAATCAAAACTGACAGCTCAGTTCCCAAATGCACGTTCAATCTAATGGGAAAGCATGTCAACAGAAAATAATTACCCATTACTCTCACCTCTTCTCAGCAAAATGAGTACAAAAATGTTTCAAGTTGTTGTTAGAGGAAATTTCACCACACGGGTTAATCTTATCTTTAATTACAAAATGCAGTGCACACATTTTTAACATGCAAATTCAATTGTGTATTAGCGTGGGTAAGGTTTGCCATCGTGGAAAAAAAAATATCTTCCTTTCAGAACAATGGCACCAGGTGCGAACAAATGAATTTCTATTTTTAGTTGTAAATTAATTCTCCTCACAAAGGAATGTGGAAGACAGAAACAAAAATAAGAGAAAAGTTTATCTGAGCTTTCAGTTTTTGCATGGAATAAGTATATGGTATATATGAATATTTGTATCAAAAGAATTCTAATTTTAAAAATATGTTTGAGAAGAATGCTTTTTATTTGCACAGCGCTTTGCAATATGTATAGTATGCTAAAGATATTGACACATTCTCTTTTCTTGTTTTTGTGACATGGAAACAATGAATCCTATTACACTAAAAATGCCGTGATATTATGATGCCAGAAAAAATGATATTGTAGAAACATATTTGTGACAGATGTTGAAATAGTATCAATCACAAATGAGTTTAATATGGAAGATTAGGCTGACACATTGGAGTGTCAGGGAACTTTCTAGTTTACTATTTCCTGCCTGACCTAAGCTGCTCTGAGCACAACCACTGAATGGCACAGGCATGCGGGCGAGTGCTGCTGTCCCACACTAGCTGATTTCTGTAGGAAGAGCTCTGGGATTTCTCCCCACGTTCCCTGCTTCGGGTTCTAAAGAGACTCAGTACATAGATCAAATGCCCTGAGTCACGACAGGCTGCAGGGGTCGAAACCGCGCTGTCACTTACTAACTATGTGTCTTCAGGCAAGTTACTTAACCTCTTCTTATTAATGTCAGAAATGGGACAAGAGGGCGTCCTGTCTCAGAGGAGGGCTCTGAGGACTTAAGGAGATAATGTGGTTGACGAGTCATCTGGGCCTTCCTCCTTCAAAGCACAATGTCAAATGTACCCATGGACCAGAAGTCATGACTCATAAGGAGACCCATGCTTTGCATAGAAACCACAGGAATCTCTATGACATTAGGCACTAATGAAAAATGCAGAATAAATTCCCTGACCTCATGGCAGTTGATTAGCTACCTTCTCTCCATCTAAAGACTTAACTCACATTGCCATGTTATTGCATGCAGAGGACACAGAGAGAGAACAGGTTCTGGGGACATGGGCCATCTTTAGTGATGGGGCGAGGAGCTCCGGAGGGAGAGTGAACAGACAACATCATCTATCTGACTCTTAGAAATGTGGATTGCTTAGTTCGGAGGAAAATGGGGTGTTTATAACTTATAGACTCTCCTGTAAAAAGAAACTTACATATTTATTTTTTTAATATTTTTTATTGTCCATAATGAGTTACATTATTTAGTGGGCAAACAATGAGTTGTTATCCCCAATTCCCCACTGTCCCCCCATCCCCAATCTGCTGGATAACCTCCTCCATGGGTAAGAAACTTATATTTAAAGAAGTGGTCTTCCCCCCAATTCTGCATCCCCCACCCAACATGTTGACATGACACCCCTTCATTTGCCCCTCTTCCTTCTCATCTGTTTGTATCCCATCACTCTTGTATCCCATTCTGCCTTTGTCGGGTTACTCACATCTGCCCCCTGTATACACATACTTACAGATATCACAAGCTGAGATCCATGTATCAGACACAAGGGTTTTGGTCTTTCTGACGTTGGGTCACTTTGCCTGATTCTTTTCAGGTCCATGAATTTTCTCACAAATTTCATAATTTCATTTTTCTATACTACTAAATAGAATTTCATTGTGTATATAAACCACATTTTCATTATCTGTTCATCTGTTAATTGGCATCTTGGCTAATTCCAATTTTTAACTATTGTAAATAGAGCCCCAGTAAACATGGAAGTGCAAGTGTCTCTAGTGGAGTGAGGAGTCCTTAGACATATATCCAGGAGTGCTATTGGGGAGAAGAAGTGGGGGAAACAGGAATCAACTAAAACAAATTGTATTTGGAAATGTCAGAGTGAATGATACCTAAATCTTTGCATGGTAACCAAAAACATAAATTTTAATTTATTTTTTTTTAAACAGAAATGGCCTTTCCTTAGTAACCTTTAGTGGAATGCCCTTTGTGTGGTTCCCTCATGCAGCATTTGAGCTATACTGGCCTCCATAGCTAGCCCAGAGGAGAAGTTTCACACATCAACTTATTTGATGGTTACAATACTCTGCTAGATCAAGATGAGAAACCTTCATTATCAACTCTACTGCATTACAATCACCCAGTACACCTTTGGGTGTTTCTGTGAACTTGTTCTCAGAGAGGTTTGACTGAGGAAGAAAGACCCACATAGATTATACTATCCCACGGGCTGGGGTCCCAGCCCAAATAAACAGGAATAAAGAGAAAGTTAGTTGAACACTAATTTTCATCTCTACTTCCTGACCACAAATGCAATGTGACCAGCCACCTCATTTTCCTATTATGTTTTCCCCATCATGATGGACTGTATCCCTTCAAACCATGAGGCAAAATGAACCCTTCCTTCCGTAAATTGCTTTAGTCAGATATTTTACCACAGCAATGAGAAAAGTAACTAATGCAGACATGGGAAACATGTCCACGACTGTGGTGATGATGTCCTGGGTGTATGTATATGCCCAAGCTCATCAAACTGTACACATTAAATACAGCCAGGTTTTGTATCTCGATTGCTCAATAAATCTGTTTTCACAAAATGCCTTAAACCAGAAGTTTCCTTCTATAGTGGCTCACTACAGCCATCATCCTATGCTTCCCAAAGGAAAACAGAAAAGAATAGCAACTGGGCCTCATGTAAATAGACTTGAAATGGGGGTTCATAAACTCCTGGTCTCTCCATTAAACAAGAAGTCATATTATCTATCTTGTCACAAACTTTACTACCTCCAAAGTCTTAAAATAAGGATTATTTTTCTATTCCATTAATAGTAGTTATTTTTAAAATTGTCCCAATGACAAAAGGAAGTAGATAATAGAAACTAACACTAGAGGTAATATTGCTTAATAGGATAATTTTTTTAAATGAGCACAGAAATATGTATATTCTTACAAGTTGATATGAATTAAAACAACATTTTTAAATAAGAAAGAAAGCTAAATTTTTTGCTAAAAATTTTTAATAGCTTTCAACATTTGAAATAGTTACTGTGAAACTGGGATACTTATCTGCCACTGATATCATTAGAAGTTGATACAAATTTTTCAGACAGCAAAAAAAAGCCAGAATATCCAAATTTTCATGAAATTTTGTCCAGAAAATTCTTCTCCTGAGAATTTAAACAAACAAAATTTTTAGTAATATCAAAAATTTACATGCACAAGATATTCACTGTCAAAGTAATAAAAGTACAATCACCCTAAACATGTAACAAAATAACTTAGTAAATTACAACATCTCAACTTGATGGGAAATTATGAAGCCATGGACACATAAATATAAGAACTGTTTATGATTCATAATATAAGTGAAAAACAATAGAGACATATATTCCACAATTGAAACTAAAAATATGAATTTGTGTAGAAGCATCGCATTTTCTTAATTCTAGAGATAGATTTTGGTATGTCAACAGCTATGAAATCAGGATGCATCTTACAGTCAGCATTACCTCATATTTTAATTACAAGCACATTTTTTAATGTTAAATACAATAAGGATACAACTTAGGTTAAATAAAATGGAGTGCAAGACAGAATATGCAAATATGAAACTGCTGTGTTAGCATTGAGGAATTCTTTGCATTTTACCTATGTTCAAAATTAAACACCTTTCATTAATAGCTTTAAAAGGACAGCAAGTGAATAATGCCTTTGATAGGTGACAGAAGTGTTTTGTTTTGTTTTGGTTTTGGTTTTTTGAGGTAGGGTCTTCCTCTAGTCCAGGCTGACCTGGAATCCACTATGTAGTCTCAGGGTGGCCTTGAACTCACAGTAATCCTCCTACCTCTGCCTTTCTAATGCTGGGATTAAAGGTGTGCACCATCATGCCCAGCAGGAAAGAATTTTTTAGGCTGTAAAGACAACAAAGGGGAGAGCTTCCAAACTGTCTTCTAATCTTCCCTATGATTTGTAGGATGCAGTTCTCTTTCATATCTAACTTCAAAAAGATCAGCAATCCTATGCCTTGGAATAAAATCTAAAAACTGAAAAGAACTATAAGGCTATTTTTCTTATCCTCTTTCATTAAGAAAGAGTTCAAGTTAAGGTATAATTAAATTTGGCACATGAGATTTGAAAATAAGTATACCTAATTTTATATGAAAAGCTTGCCAAAAACAGAAAAAATAAAATAAAATAAAACCGTGCTATAGATTTGCATAGGATCAGGAAAAATATCCTTAGTTTTCAAAATACAAGTAAATGATTAGGACTGTAAGTACAAAAAGGGGGCAATATTCAGAAAGCAGCTTGTCAGCACTTTAAGTTTATTATAAGCACTTTGAGAGTTCTTAATCTATTGCAGAGTGAACAAAAGAAATGAGGTGTCAATCATTTCTTTTAATTTTTCCTGAAAAACAGAGAAATGAGATTTATTTTGATCCGATTCAAGAGTCGAAGCAACAAAGAATAGGCCAAGGGGGTAAACTATTGCAATTGCTGGAAAAAAAAAATCCCCTTAACCCATCAACGGAAACTATCAATCTTAATTAGAACCATGCAGCCAGAGTCACTTGTAGCACACTGCTCTAAGCCCAGCCTGCTCTCTCTTTCTTCCTCAGGAACGTAGCCCCACTGTTCAGTGGAGCATATGTTACGGTGAATAGTCTGACTGTCTCAGCTTCCTCGCAGCCTTGTGGCTAAGCTCCCAGCAGTGTGATCTCATTCTCTTTCCGCAGTGCTGGGAATTGAAGAAAAGGCCTCACACGTACTAGGCAAGCACACTCCCCACCCAATGTGATCTAAGTGATGCACCTGAACTTGTCTTTAACCTCCTCTTAAAAGGGAGACTGGCCTGAGTGGCTTTTCTCTGTCCCTCGGTTTGCTCTGTTGCCCACTGAGTGTATGGAATGACCATATGCCAAGTGGCATCGCAGCTCATAGGGTGACGGAATCACTGGATTTCAGGATCAACCTGGAAAAGCAGAAGAAATGCTAGTCCATAGGGCACTATGTACCTATCTGCTCTGCCTGCTTGTCACGACTCACACCTAGATGTTCACTGCCTATTAACTCCTACCTCAAGTTAAGCCACAGCTATTTCTACTATTGGATACTTCAGTTTAATCCAATTCCTATCATGTACATTGTTTTGTTTTTATTTGACCAAGAACTCTGACCACATTCCCCCTTCTTACCTCATTTCTGAAATTTGAGACTCAATCCATGAATTCCTAGTCATCAGATGGTCTATCCTCAGTTAGGTTTTTATTGATGGACCAAAGGGAACTTCAAAACAATGGGGTCTTGTGGATTCAGTGATAGGCAGGAAGAGAGTTGAAAGGTGTAGGATTTTCTCCTCCTTGCCTAGTTTTCATCACATTTAAGTTTGTCATTAGCAGATTTAAGCAGAAAAATGCCTGCCCCAGCAGCCCTGTGGCCTTGGATTTTCCAGGTCTTCTTACAGAACTTTTCCATGTATGATTACATATGATCAGGATAAGATGCAAGAACCTTCCAAGAAATGTCCATTTTGTTATCTCAGTGGGTCTGGATCATCTGACATAAGAAGTCTAGAAAAATGTCTGATAAGATTTACCAAACATTGCTCTTGTTCTACGATGCTTTCTCTTCTCTCTCTCTCTCTCTCTCTCTCTCTCTCTCTCTCTCTCTCTCTCTCTCTCTCTCTCTCTCTCTCTCTCTCTCTGTCATTTTAAAACTTTTTGAAGGTCTGGAGAGATGGCTCAGTGAAAACCATAGTTCAGATACCCATCAACCACATAAACACCAACAATTCACATACAATCCTAACACTCAGGACTCAGAGACAGGGAAGCCCCAGGACAAGTTGGTTAGCTCTCCTTGCCAGATCAGCAAGCCCTGGGTTCGAGTTAGAGACACTTCTTCAGTAAATAAAGTGGAGAAGATACTTGAGGAAGACTCCTGACATCAACCTTTGGCCTCCACACTTGCCCACATGCATGTGAACATGTACACAGTCATGTACTCCTCACATACACACATGCACACATATATCCATACATTAAAAGTGTCACTGCATGTGTACAATACCTAGAACTCTTTTCCTCTTAGATTGCAACATAGGTATTTCATGTCAATTCTTTGATTATAAAAGATCCTCTTTCTCTGACTACATCCTCAGTGCTTACAAAATGTTCAGTTTCAATGAATATGAATTTAAGCGTCTCTTTCCACTGCCCACTGAAACTAATCTTTCTTTGTAACCAACTATATGCCTATTACTGAGGACATTATGTACTCTCTGATGAAATGATGATGATGAGGATAGTTAGCTGTAAACCTAAGAATCAATTAATAAGAATGTGCCTTTCACTACTGATGAAAAATCCTGATGGACTCATAACAATGTAAATTTAAACACTTTTTTTTTGCTTTATATTCAAAGTTTGCTTGAGGAAGAAGCACTTCATGAATGATCTGTTGATAATCAGTTTTTCCATTTTCCTAGCATTTTGGATTTGACCCTCAAATCAGGCTAATCCCTCAGAAAAGTATAAACTTATGTTGAATAGTATCAGCCTTTGAGGTGGGGCTTATCTCCTGTCACTCGTGAGAAACAGTGCTGGAGTCACACAGCTGCATGTGGCCTTATTGAGAATCTCATCTGCTGCCCAGAGGGGAATTTCCATGTCGATAATTTAGCTTAGTTTTCATCCAGCAAAGCATTTGTTTCTCACAAAAATTGGTATGATTGCTCTCCCTGGACATTAAAACTATGTTCCAGACCAACTTTTGTTGTGATGTTGGCTGCCAGGAACCACAGGGCTCTAATCACCATGAAGACCCATTCGATCCTCTTCCCATCTCATCCCCAGACTTCACTTCCCTCTGACTCATATCCACACTTGTCCTAGTTTACACATGCTTCCCGTATATTTCTTCAACTCTGATGCACTACAGAACAAGGCAAAGAATGTGGAAGTAAATTCATGAGTTCAACTTACATTAATTCAGGCCAAGAATGGGTTGCCTAGAATCGTTCTGAGGACATGACCCCTAAGGGCATTTCATCCTGTCTGACAGATAGCTTTGATCCCCTGTAGTCTTCCCAAATCATAACCAATCAGATCCTGTGTTAAGAAAATACTTTTTTGCCCTCCCCACCAACCTCCCACCCCAGGTAGGCTCTCACTCCAGTCCAGGCTGATCTGGAACTCATTATGTAGTCTCCGGCTGGTCTCAAACTCACAGAGATTCTAACTCTGCCTCCCAAGTGCTGGAATTAAAGGTGTGCACCACCACACCTGGCTTAAGAAAATACTCTTAAGGGTATCCTTGACTCTATAGAGTGGGAAACTTTGGACAAAAGGGTAAATCCATTTCCCCCAAGGAAATTGGTAGAGTCCTATATACAGTGAAAACTCCTGGAGGCCGTTCACCAGTCCATCAATTGAGTCTCCACGTGTGATTGTAAAAACATTTATTGGTACATGTTTCTACTTGTGAGAATAAGTCCAAAACCACTCATTTAGTTTTCAGTTTGGCAAAACAACTGAAAAGTTGACAACAGAATTCAGGCTAATTATTAACTGACTGGTACTAACATTTCAATAACAACTCACGTAATAATACTTTTTTAAACATTAACTACTCATGACTAAAAAACTGCTATATGAGACATTATATCAATAAGTTGTAAAGTCCAACCCTTATGAAGCTTATAATAAGAATTCTAAGCTCATAGTCAAAAGCCCACAGCTGTTATAGCAACCCATTCTTCAAGTGCAGTCTTTTTCCAGAAGGTGACATTAAGAAAGGTGTCATAGAGACCATGAACTCTGAGCTAATCTTTGTCCTGTCTAGAGCTCAATGGAAGGTAAATTGAACATGTAAAGAATAACAGTCAAGGAAGAAACTGTGCACAAAGACCTCATGCTGTAAAATGGTGGGGAATAGGTTTAGGAAAGAAAACTCACCTAGGCTGATAAAGTTTGACGTTACCTACTTCAGTGGAGTTAGATAGTCTCAAAAGTTTCCAGAAAACAAACAAACAATGAATCACAAGAAACCTGTAGGGATGGGATGAGATTCCTTGAGAGGTCTTCCCTGGAACACAGTGAGATAAGTTGGTACTGGGAGAAATAGGTTCTGAGGGAATGGATAAGAAACTGGGTCTGTTTCCTATGTGAGAAGTATTTAATATCTTACTGTATAGTAAATGTTGATCCACACCAATGATGTACACTGCAAACGTAATCACATAAAGTTAATGTTAATAACCCTTGGAATGCTTTACTAATGAAACTGCTTTAATGGTGTTCAACCCAAAGTTTCCAGGGTGCAGAAATCTAGGAGCACATGATGGTTTCTCTCAATCATTTCAAATTGGAAAGAAATAAAAGACTATTTCCAGCAGTGTCTTTGGAGATATTTTTCTTTTACCCTGGCAATCAAAACTGCAAGGAGTCTGGTTTTCTGAACACTGCTGAATGGAAATGTTTACTTCGGCAAATCATGGCTTTGCCTTAAAACTATAGGTGCATTTGTTCCCCTCTAACTCACTAAGTGTTCTTGCTCTTTGGAAGCACATCTGAAAAGCAGAAAAACTTTCAATAAGAAGATTGCTGTCACAATTGAGACAAATTTGAAATGCAATCTAATGTTAAAAAAAGTTTTACTTTTCAACTTTTTCTAAGACAACAAAGAAAGAAAAGTTCTATTAAAAATAAAATTAGGGGGTTCATTGGTTAAAGATACTTGCTTGAAAAGCAACCCAGGTTCAATTACCCAGTAAGCCAGTTGCACAAAGTGGTTCATGTATCTAGAGACCATTTGCATTAGCAAAGAGGTTCTCTCTCTCTCTCTCTCTCTCTCTCTCTCTCTCTCTCTCTCTCTCTCTCCCCCCTTCCCTCCCTCCCTTTCTCTCTTTTTTCTCCCTCCCTGTCTCCTTGCAAATGAATAGATAAAATGTATTTTTAATTGATTAATTAATTAATTGGGGAGATGGATTAATAATTAGGAGCACTTGCCACTTAATCATGATGTCCCCTTGGGCCAGAGACCACCGAGTTCGACTCCGTAGAACATACATAGATAGCTGGGCATGTCCATGCATATCTGTAACCCTCTGTAACCTCAGTAGTACATGATGGGAAGTAGAGACCCGAGAATCAATGGAATTTGCTGATAGACAGTAACCTCTGGTAGAAAGAAAGATTTGTCCAAATGAAATATGCTAATTAGTAATGAGAGGACATCGTAATTCTCCTCTGGCCTCTGCATGCGTGCACACGGAGTGCCCGTCTACATGCCCACATACTTACATCACACATCATGCACACCACGCCCACTACTCCACACACATACTTAGCACACAGACTGGGAAAATAATATTAAATTAAATGTGATCGTTGTGCATCTTCAATTCAGTGAGTACCTTGCTGTAAAATATTTTTCATGGACTGGGGAGATAACTCAGCAGTTATGAGAGCTTGCCATGCAAACATGAGGGTCTGAGAGGGCCCAAGATTGTTCATTTGATTCCCTATGTTGTTCCACCTCTGCCCCCATAAACTCATAACCATTTGTGATGCAAAATGCAGTACATTCAGCCCAACTTTAAAAATTCCCATGGTTTTTAATCAGTTCCAACATGGTTCAAACATCCTCAGAGTACAAGATCTCTTAACTGTGAGCTGTGAAGCCAAAAGCACATAAAATGGCAAACAATTTTGTTGCAATGAAAGACTGAACCAACACAAGCTCTAAAACAAACAGGGTCAACATAAGAACCCGTAGCTCCAAGTCCAACATCTGTAACCAGTGATGAAGTTCTGAGATTCCAATTCTGCCCCTCCAACTGGGCTGCTTAAAGCCTGAGAAAAACTCCATCCCAAGCCAGCATCTCTTCTTAGCAGCCATTCCATAGTTTAGAAAATTCCTACAGAAAATTCTGGGATCTCCCCTGCAAGTTGCAGTTCCTCTCATGACTCCATCAGGACTCCATGCAGGAACTCCAACAACCCTGCTTCACATTACCCAGTGTCCATTTCCAAAAAACAAACCACATTACACATCCAATGACCATGTCCTTCCTTGATTTTTATACTCCTATAGCACCAGGTGGGATACCAAAGTTATTAATCCAGGGAGTAATAAAGCTGACTTTGAGGAGCAGGACTCTTTCAGCATTCAGGCCCTCTAAGTTTCAAGAGTCACCATTCTCCTGCTGTCCCAAAGTAGAAGAGCTGGCCCAATCTAAATGGTTGTAATCTCGCAAACAATTGCAGCTGAAGCAAGCTGTTTCTCCATCCTGAAGCTTTCATTGTTTTGTGTGCCATATCCTTCTGCTCAAACAAATCAACTTTTTCTAAACTCAATCCTGCTCTCAAGATCTCAGGATATAGGCAAAACACAGCAAGCCACTAACACAAACTGCTTCTAGCCCAGCCAAGACAAAGTTCTTTATTCATCTCATAAGCACAGCCTATACAGTGCACAGTTCTTTCTGCACTTAGGTCTTCCAAGTCTGAACAAAACAGTCCATCAAACCCTGCTTATAGCACTGCAAGGCGTCTCTCAGGCCAAGTTTTTAAATCTTTCTACATTCCTCCTGCAAATCAGTTCCAAAAGGCCAATAGCTCATAGTTGGGTTTCTAGCAATGACAGCTCCACTCTTCTGATACAAACTTTTTGTTCCAGTTGCCTAATTGTTGCTGCAAGAAAGCACCCGACAAAAAGCAACTGATGGGAGGAAAGTGTTTTATTTTGCTTAAAGTCATAAGGGGAAGCTTCTTGATGGCAGGTGAAATTATGGCATGATCATGGACTGGAAATCACCTTGCCAATATCAGGCGGGCAAGAGAAGCAGGAGAGTGAACTGAATTCTGGCACCAGATGTTCTCCTCTGGTATGTACTCGTGTACATACACTTCATATATCTGTACACACATGTGCATGCACCACACATGTACCACACCACACAGGTTCTGTACACAAAAGAAATGTTTTGCTTGTTCAAAATTTTTTGGAATGTGAAACAAATCATTTTTCATATTATTACCTATTTATAATTCCATGTTATATCCTTTGCATGTCTTATTCCAAATTTATAGCCACTCATATTTTGTACATTCCTATCCCCTATCATTGTATTATTTTATTATTTTTAATATCTTTATTATGAATAAGTATATATATATATATATATATATAGTATATAAGGATGTCTTGTGAAGGTGTCCCCATTTCCCTCCTCTCTGTCCTCTACCCACTGGGGTACTTCCTCAGTGCACATACTGGATCTGTCCATAGGTTAGGGGGGTATGAACTTCATCAGAGGTAACCAGTTTTTCTTTTTTTCTTCACCCTTTGTGCATTGTTGCTGAGGGGGGCAATGTCTCTGGATATTCTCCTCCACCATGGCTCTTACTTTTTTTTGCCCCTGTCTTCTGCTCAGTTCCCTGAGTCATAGTGGGTGAGTTTTGAGTCAGCTTTGTTGTTGAGATCTTAAGTATCTCTGGATCTTTGTCCTGGGTTATGTTGGGTATCATTGGTGTGTGTCTCCATTGACCTTTCATGGGTTATCAGACTTGCTCTGGTGATGGGTCTCCTGTTTGTCTCCTCACTTTCTCATAGGTTTCATTTGGGTCTTGTGTGAAGGGCAGGGGTGGTTTGTCTCCTGCCAGGATATCAGCCATCATCCACTGTCTTGTTGGTGGAATTGGATTGTCCCTGGCTCTCTCACTGCCTTCTGAAAAATACAAACAGAATCTCCATCAGAGAGTGAGATCAGTATAGGTTAAATGAGACAACATTGCTATTTTGTCTAGCTCCTAATGCGTGTAGCCTCTCTGTAGCTCTCTGGTAGTGGGAATTTCCCCTAGGAGCCTGAGTTCTTGATCCCCATAGGATTTAGCTATGAATCCTAGTTCCGATTAAGGGTTCCTTGTCACTAAGTGGATTTCTTAGCCAATCAGTAAGCCATTGAGTACCCTCCTAGCTTTAGTGCCACTAGTGCACAGATGAGCATTTCTTGACTTGCTGGTCTCTTCCATATAGTCGTTTGTTCAGCATTCTTGTGACAACTGTCTGTATTGTATATCAGTGGTTTCTGCTTTCTCCAAATATCATTGACCAATTTCCCCTGGCAGCTCATGCAACACCTTCCAGTGCTACACATGCTACCATCTGCCTATCCCCTATCATTTGAAGCTAGCCTTCTGAAAACATTTATATCAGACTGCCCCTCACTGTGTTACATACAGGACGATAAGCTCACAATATTACAAATTTTGCTAGTTGACATGTAATCGCAATTTACTTTATTAATGATATTTTTGAAAACTTTAAAATCTTGATAGATAACTAAAAAATCTCTTCTCTCATTCTCTCTTTCCCTCTCTCTTCATTCCTCCCTACTCACAAGCAAACTGTTCCTATTTGACCATCTCATCCATTTTGATACACATATATACATAAATGATGCATTGTTATTTTTCTTTTGTTTTTTACATTAAATAACCTGCACCATAAATTCATATTTTATTCAATATTTTCACTTAATAACATGTTTTGAGCTCTACCCATGTTTATATAAATTGTTGGTTTCATTTCTTATTTACACTGGAAGGTGTTATATGAAAAAACACCATGGTATTTATTCTTTGTGGATGTTTCATTATTTTTTCATGTAGATTGTTTCAAAAGTTGTACTTTCACAAACAACTCTGAATAAAAAGCATCTTTATGCTGGTCTGCTGGTTAAGTTTCTATGAAAATTAGCAAACTAAAATAAAATCTGAAGAGTTTCTTTGGGTATGCATTTAGAAGGGAACTACAAGAGTACTTTGCAGATTTATGGAAATGGACAAATCACCCTCAAAGCAGGGGTGTCACTTATTATTTAAGTCTTTCTTTGCTCCTCTGATGGTTGAAATTGTAGCTAATTGTTACTGTCTGCATGCCCAAGATGATTTGTCAGGAAGCCTGAGTGAAAGTCTCCCCATGACATCCTGAAGAGCCATCTTGGCCACACAGAGAGGTGGCAGTACTGACAGCATCCTTGTCTCTACAGAACTTCATGAGGTGGTGGGGTCACATGCCAGCTCTCACCATCTCAAAGAAATGTAGACTGAGACATCCAGATACAGCATCTAACATGCCTTCAGGTGTAGCATGTAGAATGC
>PVHP010020263.1:0-30846 GCA_004024765.1 Zapus hudsonius | reverse complement strand
TCTCTCTCTCTCTCTCTCTCCTTACAAATAAAAATATTTAAAAACAAAAGTATTATCTAATAAATTAACTATATTCAATTTTTTCTAATTGTCCCCTAAATGTCTTAGAGATATTTTCTTCCTTCTCTCTCTTGCCTTCTGCTTTCCTTTCTTTCACCAGTGAACCCAGATATCTTGTCTCTTCGTTTGGGGCATTCCCTCCACCTTATTTTTAACACATTCTTTTTTTTTTTTAACTTTCACAACACTTTTTTGAAAGAGCTAATCAAGTTTCTCTGTGTCCCACAATGTGAATTTATTGGCTTGTATTCTTGTGACTAGATTCAGGTTAGACACTGAGACATTCAATCTATGGTAAGGAGTTTACTTCGCCCATACCATGCATTTCCCACTGCACTTCAACAGTTACCATTGTTGTCAATGGTGATATGGTGATGGCTGCCAGATCTTCCCATTCTAAAAGCACCTCCATCCCAGTGGTAATTACCGAACAGGCCTGGGATAACCTGTGTATTGGAGAGGGCACTTGTTCTTAACTCCTTCACATGGTACATCCAGAGTCAACGACAAATGTTGACTAGACATAGCATTCGTCAGCTGAAATGCAACACCTCCCATGCCTCCTTGACTTCTGTGCTTAAGGTTAAGGTTGAAACTAGCACTCTTCCTTTACAAAGCACCAGCCTACAGAAGAGATCTGAAGGTCGTTATCATGGCTTTCTTTACCAACATGAATAATACCAACCAGGTTTTGTTCTCACCCAAGCAAGGCTAACCTTTATTAACACTTGCACCCATGCACAATGCCCTAGTTTCAACCAGTGCTGAAGGGAAAACTGCATCAAAACTTGAGAAGGCATACTAAGTTTAGTACATTCAAAAGCCAAACCCTAGGAAGGTAGCCCCTAGGCTTTAACACAAAATGACTTTAGGCAAATCAAAGTTTGCTTCTCAGCATGCCAGGACTACAGTACCATGGATAACATAGAGCTTATTCTATTACACTTGCAGCAGGGTGGCATTTTCATTGCTGGCTACCACAGAGAACATGAACTTGAGAAAGCAGGACAAAAATAGATCTACACAGCCATGACAATAATGTTTGAAAGGTCAAATGTACTCTCTGCTTTAACTGGAAGTTACTGCTTTGGTACTCAGTATAACACCACCACAAACACAACCCAACGTCTCTGAAGAGATGTTAAACATGGGGCTTGGGGTGCATAAAGCAGCAAGCCCAGTCTCAGGGCATTCCTATGCCATGAGAGGGCTGGCTCACTGTGGGATGCCTGTGAAATTCTCTCTGTATGGCTTTCCTCACAAGGCCACAAATTCCATGAGAACAGGATCAGTGTCCTATTTTATCTGTAGTGTCCAGAACAATGTCAGCCACACTTCGGGTGTCCAATAATTATAAGCTGGGTGAATTAATGGCTAAAAGTCATGCTTTTCCAGGTTAGGTCAACTCAACTTTACCCCCGGCTTTCCAAAGAAGAGACAGAACCTGGTGCACCCTCCTTCTTTTAATTATAAACTCTGCTTCCCCATAGTATGAAAGGGGTTTTCTGACTTCCTCTCCCCTACAACAGTCCAGCTGGCCACTTCAGGGTAGACAGACTTTAAGACACACCTCTGTGTGACAGATCAGGTTGACTGCACCCCTGAAGCCCCCCCACTCTCTCTCTATTTTTGCAAAGCAGGGACCAGGGAAGTCTCACCCATCATCACTGGAGAGTTCATCTCCTTCTGATATTTCCATTGCTAAAGGTCATGGAAGAAAGAAGTGTTAGGAATATTGATTGGCTTTGCAATTTGCATAAATACTTAACATTTTTCTCTACTTGATTTTGTCTAGAAATAATTGACAGTAAATTTTGGTTCATTTGCTTAACTATATGACAGCTAATCAAAAGAAATGTTGTGCCCAGTGAGGATTAGTGTGCGTCTCTATCCATGTTCAGATGCTTTATTTTTAAAGAGCCTGAAAGAACCAACTGGTCCTCATGACTCAGGACCCTCTACACTCAGGCATGGGAGGGGGATATGAACTGCAGAAAGAAAGGGCAAAAGAGAAAGCCACTCTTTTCAAAAATAAACAGCATTATCACAAATTAAAATTTACAAAGAGTAATTTGGGCTGAGTATTATATTACTTTATGAAGGAACATTACGCTGCTGATGCAGAGAACAGGAAGCAGACCTTGAAAGAAAGGCTGTGATTGGTAGTGGACTGAGGAGGAACCAGGGTGTCTGACTTCTAAGCCCTCTTGCTTGACCCTACATAGGGTCTGGATTAAATGCATGATATTTACATGTTATTTACAATTGCTGTCTGGCAAGTTTTCAAAGTTATGTTGGGAGGAGCTCAAAGAAGGTAAATTCCGGTCAGGTCAATGCCCAGAGTTCAGATACATGAATCTCCACACTCTTCTGAAACATCCTTTTGATATTTTTCAGTCTTTAGGTAGTCAAGTTTCTTCTTGAATCCCTCCTCAAAGATGGCCAGTCACTAAAATTATGAACGTGGTTCAATTCTCGAGGGATCCATGTGTGAAGGGATGGAAAGCTCTGCTACTGTAGGTGAGATGAGTGAGGACCCGGCAGAGCAGCCGTCAGCATGGCTGAGTTAAGACACACAGATTCAGGAGCTCACTCTCACCTTCTCCTTAGGAAAGCTGGGGGGAGGGGCAAGATCAATACACAAAGGCGCTTGTATTTTATTAGCTTAACACATAGAAATAAGCTTACCTTCGTCAAACCTAATTTTATCAGTATAAATGTTTTTGGGGGGTTAGGAGATGAACTCAGCAGTCTCCAAGTTGGCAGCTGCTTTCTAAATGGGTCACATTCTCCACCTCTCTTCCTCCAACTCTCCCCCAGACACATAAAGGAAAACATTCAAAACCAGCCATCAAAAGCAGGCATGTTTTTCCCCTTTCTTGTAAATTCATTTCCCTTTTATGCAGATGTGGTTAAGCAGCTAGCAGGCCAATAGCAGAAGCTCCTCTCTATAAAAGAGTGTGTCTCTCTTCCAGTCCTGGATCACACATAGTCATCAATAACAAGGCTCCTAATCTTTTGTGTTTGAAGGACAATTGAGGAAGGAATACTCAAAAAAGTGGACTGATGAGAAATTATCAAATTTCATTTTGCAATAAGAAAAGATATAAAACATATTATCATCATGATTCATAAACAAACAACAGAAAATACATGGAATTCAAATAACTTTAGCTAAATAAATTTTAAAATCACAGGGCTGGGGAGATGACAGTCAGAAAAAGGCTTGTTGCATAAACTTAAGGACCCGAGTTCAGATCCCCGGCATCCATCACATCCATTACAGCATGCCTCTGTTATCCCTCACTGGGGCAGCAGAGATAGAAGGGTCCCCAGGGCCCAATGGCTGGCTAGTCTAACTGAACTGGTGAGTTCCATGTTCAGTGAGAGACTCTGTCTCAAAAGTAAGGTGGAAACTGAGGAAGACACCTGACAATGACTCTGGTCTCCACACTCACTCACCTGCATGTGTACCCACATGCATACACATGTGCCCACATATGCACAAACATGCACACATACACTGCACCACACACAGTAAAATCAAATCATAAGTTAACTTAGGAAGTTTACTTTAGCAATTGCCTCCCACTTAAAAAAAAATCATTCTGCCACAAGTCCCTGAAGATTCTGTTACCCTGAGCCCCACATCTGGGATGACTGATGAGTTTTCCTAATATCCTTTCCACTACCAGAGAGAAATAATCCCTTTCTCATCCTCAAGCATGCAATTATTCATATTAATATTCACCCACTAGCCACACCAAGTGTTTTTTTTTTTCCTGCAGCTATGTCCTGAGCTTTCCTGCGGTAGCTAGATGTGGTCATGCCCAGCAGTTTCCTTGGGTTCTAGAGATTTGAGCTCAGGTGGTCACAGCCCCCCTCAGACCCTCACACTTATTATGGAAGCACTTAACCACTGAGCAGTCTCTCTAGCCTGAACACCCAGAGTTTTAAAGACATAGATTGTATTTTATTCTTTTCTCTATTTTCAAAACATGAAGCCTAGAACACATAAAGCATTCTATAAATATTTATCAGATAAATTTGCATAGTCAAATGTAGAAACTTTTTTTCCTTATACAAAAGTGACCAGCTTATTGCCACCTGCAGGTCACAGGAGCCCCAGAGGTGCATAAAGTTATGAGAACATTCAGCTGTCACAGGCACATGGCAGTGGCTTAAGAATTTCAAATGAAGTTGTAATAATAAGCACAAATGTTCATAAAAACAATATCAGCTAAGAAAATGGCTGTGTTTAAGCATTGTTAGTAACATAACATTGATTTACTTTTATTTTTGTTTTTCAAGGTAGGGTCTTGCTCTAGCCCAGGCTATGTAGTCTCAGGCTGGCCTTGAGCTCACAGTGATCCTCCTACCTCTGGGATTAAAGCTGTGCACCACCATGCCTGGCAATGACATTGATTTATACACAGTTCAATGAAAATGGAACGAGCAGCAAATGAGATCCTGTGTTCATTTATCCAGGTCATTTATTGATGAGTCATGAACTTGTCTGAAAACTGAGCACTGAGCCCAATAATTCCCTGAAACCAGGAAAAATTTTTTAAATTTATTTCCCTGACAAAATCTGGCTGCAGTTCAGCAATGCGGCAGAAATATGCTCCATAAAATGTCTTTACGGGTTTTCTCATTACATTGACAATTTCCTCATAAGGAGGGGTGGAACCACCAAAACTTTATCCTTTATACACGGGTATTTTCTATGATCTTAAAAAGTACAAGGAAGTAAAATTATAATCAACTGCTGCTAACCAACTCAGAGAATGTCAGCATGCATAGTGTTTTGGTAGTTACTTTAACTCCTTAGTGGCATCCAAAAGTTCTAACTATTTAATTTAGTTTAGTGTTCCCTTGAGGTTCAAATCTGAACTTATCCTTTACAGTGATTAGAGCTGTGAGGTGATACACAGCTTTGTTGGTAAACTGTGGCAGCTCTGGCAGTTGTAAGCAGGATCAGAGGCCTGGAAACAGAGAGTCACACTTGATGTTCATTTCCTTGTCACTAAGATAAAGGGAATCAAACAGCTCTGGGTGCCCACATTTGAGAACATCTGAAGCCAGCATCATGCAGACTCACCTCCATTACTCACCTCACTGTGGTTGGCCACCACCAAAAGGTGCCCACTGATCCTTGTCGCTGGAATTCACACCTTTTGGGCATTTCAGTCCAAATTTTACCAAGGTTGGTCTGTGTGACTCAGTATACCTCAGAGGTAATGGTACAACCTTCCAAGGGTATAGGTTCACAAGGCATTGCTTAGATTACTCACTCTAGGGAAAGCCAGCTGGTATGTTCTAAGCAGCACTGCAGAGAGGCCCCTAAGGCAAGAACAGGTTCTACCTACACCGAGTAAGCAAGCTGGATGTGTATTCTCCAACCCCAGCTGAGCCTTCAGATAACCATGGTCTTGAACTGTCCTGCCAAGTTGCTCCCAGATTCCTCAACTCTCAGAAACACAGTGAGATGTTGTTGACTGGGGGGGGGGCAGTTATTTGTTATCAAGCAATAGATATTATTCCCACTGTGATCTTGGACAAGGTAGATTAGCTGAGCCTCAGCTTCTTCATATATAAAATGAGGACTAACAAAAAGGAATATGTTTCTACTTTCTTTCAGAATGAATTCATGACTACTATCAGGGATGCACAAAATCCAACATCACATAAATTGAGAAAGAGGGACTGAATAACAACAAGGGTGGGGCTATATAAAACAGAAACAGGAAAGAGGTTAAAATATTAATAGAACATGTACTCTATAAATGGGAAATAACGCTGGCTCTGAAACGTGGAAGGAACTCCTCTTGTCCCTTCCTCTTCTACTCTGCATACACAAAGTCAGGTATTTATTCAGTTCAAGGCCAAGTTTTTTTTTTTTAATCCAATTACTTCAGAGACATATAATTACCGTAGTACTAACATGATGGAAATTTTCTTTGGGTGCTGACCTAAAACAGATGTCATGTGGGGCACAAGCTGATGGTTTAAACCTGGGTAATTTAATGAGATGAGAAGATACATATAGTGAACATTTTTTATGACCTTCAAACTTTGGTGAATGGCAGTCACTATGACATTAGAGGGAGGCTGGTACCTCCTTTGAACTTACCTTAATGTGACCTAGGACTATATCTACCTTTGTGGGAGGAAGTGGATATCCTCATTACATTGCTGCCCACAACGAAATCCCACTGATTCCTTTTTCTCTCACATACACTTATATATAAGATCCAAAGGTGGCAGCACAGGTCTGAGCTGCTCACACTGAGACTTGCTGCATTCTGCTTATATTGTCAGCATCACCGATTTGCTTGTCCTATTAAGCTTTCTTCCTAAATATTAGGTTTTCAGGGTAAAGATATTTTCATTATTCATATTTTCTTTTCACAAAAGTATGGATTTAATTAACATTAACGCGAAGTAATGTGGTATTCAGAATGTCCTCCTTGTCACCCAAAAGATGCCCATGCCATAATCCTCAGAATTTGTGAATGTCCTATGTTATATGGCAAAGGAGAATTAAGGGGACTAAGGAGATTGCATGGTGGTTAAGGCACTTGCTTGCAAAGCCTGCCAGTCCAGTTTTGATTTCCCAGTACCCATGCTAAACCAGATGCACAAAGTAGTACATGCAACTGAGTTCATTTGTGGTGGCAAGAGGCCCTGGTTCATGTTCTCTCTTTCTCTGAAGTAAATGAAAATAGTTTTTTTTTTAAGAGTGCATATGGAATTAGGAGAGCTAGCCAGCAACTCTTAAAATAGACTGCTGGATTATCATGGTGGGCCCAATGTAATCATGAAGGTCTGTGAGAGAGGAAAGCAGTTCAGTAGCAGCATGCTGTCCTAGTATGTGAAAAACCCTAGGATGAGCATCATTAGCACTGGAAGAAAACAAGCAAATTGAAGTTACAGATCCAGAGGAAGCTCCATAATGAGGAAAGAGGATTCCCTTCCCCTTTATGTAGCCTTAGGGTGGGGTCTTGCAACCCTTCTCCCAGACTTGTTAACTTCCTGAGTCTCCGGAATTTCCTTCCTGCACTGCCCTCCCAGGAAAGAGATGTTTGTTTCTAGCTAATATGACTTCCTGAATCCCGTGAGCCACCTTTCTCTCTTCAATTCAGAGGAAATCTGCTTCATAACACTCACAATTACTGTGGATTGCTAACAGGTCAAGTTGACAACAAAACTTAACCATCACACCAGTATCTTAGCTTCAGTCTTTCTCTACCTTATACCCTCTGCATTTTGGAGAATCCATCTAGGGGAATCTCACTAAATGAAAGTTAATCTTGCCAGGATGTCTGATGGCCAGACAATACAAAGCCTCCTTTCATTTCTCCACTCTCACACACTCATGGGTCATCCTTAGCATATAAAGATAGATACCTTACTAACAGGAATTTTTAATATCCATTTTTAATTTTTAATATCATTTATGCCTGACTTATGATAGTTCCACAATAATTTTTTGACTTAACAATAATGATACATGTTCAGTAGAAAATGTTTTCAACTTTCAATGTTGATCATTTCCTGGTTTACCAATATGTGGCTCTATGCTCTGTGGATGCTGGCAGTGGTTGCAAGCCACAGATCCCAGTCAGCTGTGATCATTATGGAAAATGGATATACTTGACACTGTATTGTGTTGCTGTCAGGATTTTCAATACATGTTTAACTAAACAGCATTTTCAAATTTTGACAAACTTATTGAGGTAAAATCCCACTGTAAGACAAAATGTGCCTGTATGAACCAGTCTCAGGTTCAAAGACATGCAGTCCTCTTGCTACAAGCATGTGATTACTTACCTGCTTTTCTTATTCATGTTTAATAAATGTACAGAAACTTTCTGTTGCTAGTCTAGAAACCTTTTCTCCTACTTTTGAAAAAGAATGAAACTTTATTTTTAATTTTTTAAATTAATATCTTTATTATATACATTGTATGAACAAATCTTGTGATGGTGTCCCAATTTCCCTCCTCTGTCCCCTACCCAGTGGGGTCCCTCCTTGGTGCACATATTGGATCTGTCCATAGGGTAGGGGGTTATGGCCTGCACCAGAGGTAGCCAGTTTTTTTTTTCTTACCTCTTTGTGCATTGTTGCTGAGGGGGGCAATGTCTCTGAATATTCTCTCCCACCATGACTCTTACATTCTTTCCACCCCCTCTTCCACTCAGTTCTCTGAGTCATGGTGGTTATTTTTTTTCCTTCATCACTTTATTAACTTTTGAGATCAGAGGGGGATGGATTCCTTTTCAAATATCAAATGAGAAAAATGTGAAAACATCTAGGATAGTCTCTAGTCTAAAGGCAATAAGCCACGATACCTGTTTCTTGTTTCTTTCTTACAGATGATTTAATCTTCCTGTATAACAACAAGCATGTTCATTTCAAAACAATTCAATATTGAGACAGTAAGAAAGTAGACATCCATTGTTTAGCTACTAATTTCCTGGCCAAGACATGTAAGGAAACAGGAAAAGGGAGTGTGGAAAACTGTGGGACCCTGCTAAGAGTCATGGAGGATATAGGGTTAAATGAAGTCGAGGCCGGGAACCCCGATAAGTCTCTGACTCACTTATCTCTGAGCTTCTCGGAGACCTGGAAGGTGTTCCGCCAACCTCCTCCTTTGATCTTAAATCTCTGCCCCCCTCCATGGCAGCGAGCCCTGTGTTCTCACCCCAGCTGTGCTAACAAGCCTGGACAGTAGAGTCGGAGGTGACAATTCCTCTGCAGCCGCCACCATCAAATTCAGGTCTAGGATCATGTACTTCCCGCTACTCAGGGCTGAGAAAGCCTCCTCAACTTATCTATGCAAACTAGGCATTCACAGGTTACTAGCCCATGCCTATCCACTCATGAGACGTCTACAGACCACCCTGCCCCAACCAATATCCTTGCTGATGCTCCTGCCTCTGATTTTCCTGGCTTCTCCTCTGTATATATGACCTTTCCACATACAATAAACGATCTGTCCACTGCAGCTACATCCTGAGAGTTCTTTCTCTTGGCTCACGGCTGTTCCAAGGTTCTGCCCACCCAGCTCCAAGGACAAACAGGGAGTTGATGAGCGCTGTGACTCCCTAACTAAGCCACAGACCCACAGCATCCACAGACCCACAGCCACGGACCTGCAGAGAACCAGCCTTTCTTCCTTCTGATTGCCGATTCTGGCAAAGGCTACCCAGTAAGCCACACACCATCAGCCTCCCAGCATCTCACACCTATATGCAATCTTTTTTAAGGTCCCTGAGTGGCATCACTGAGGCTGGTGGAGGGTACCCTCTCTGTGTTATCAAATCTAACCTCTAATGTCTGCAAAGGCCTTTTCAGCTGCTCACAAGACCATCAGACTAAGGTCCAGCATTTATTCATGTCCAGGTCTGCTGAATGGCAAGAACACAGCTTCAATGCTAAGGGTCACATTCAAGAACTACCTGCATTTCTGGCATCTCAAGAAGCATGTGTGTAGACAAAACAGATACTCTGATATAGTGCTCTCTGTACCATCCTATTTTTCAAAGACCATCCTTACTCTTTGACTGTCCCTTCTCTACAACAATTCTGCATTGTTTGAGTGCTACTGTTCAACACTTTTCAATGCTGAAGTATCAATAGGTGTTCAGGTTAGCTAAAATAGATGTGAAGTCACAGCAGGAAAACCTAAGAACCTATCCTGGCTCTGGACAAATGGCTTTGTAATAACAAACATCTCTGCTGAAGTAAGCCCACCTGGTGGCATAATGTCATTCCATTTAGAAAGAGGAATAAGGGCAGACTAGAAGAGAGTCAAGGTTGGGACTCCACCAGTACACCAGCAGTTGGAACCTCTTTAGCCTGGCACATTCTAATATGCATGTCACTAACTCTGCAACCGGAGAAGAGACCTTACACCTCTAAAGATTATTTCAAAGTCATCACTTCAAGGGCTTTCTCTTGATACCAGAATATCATGGCATTCAATCTTGATGACAAATTCTTTTGACTATATTTAGTGGTGGCAAATACCAGTTTTGTGAAAATCAGCATTATTTTCAGAAATAGCCAGGTCATTTAGAACTAAGAAGAGTAAGATGGAGAAATCAATACTATTTTGGTATAGAACCCAAGTGCTGGCTAGAGTATAAAACAAGGGGCAATTTCCTGGGCAGATTTGATAAGAATTTGCAAAGGGAATTTCAAAAGTAATACTGACCGCAGTATGTTATATGAGTATAGAGACCACTAAGCTAGCAACTTTGAAGAGGTTGTTTGCTATAAATGTGCAAGTTTGGGAATCTCATTATTCACAATCATTAAGAAAATTCCAGCAAGCAATATAGAAATCTACATTATAAGCAATTCTAGGCCCTCAGGCACAACTATTAAAATGGAAATCCCCTCTTAGCTTTAGTTAACTGGTCTCTTGCAAAGTAGGGGCTAGGAGATGGTGACTTTTCATTATAAATCTTTAAACTAATACCCTAAGGGTCTAAGACCTTCCATTTTTTAGGAACCCTGGCATCTGACTAGAGAAAATACGGTACTTGGGAACCTGAGTCTCCTGCTCTCTTGTAAATCCTTAATCTGAAACAATCAACTAACACATCTATAATAAAAGCTAATAATTACATAGCACTTACTCTCTTTGTTAGCAATATACATAGGTCCATATATATAACACTATCAGTTAACTTAAGACAGCCCTGAGAGTCCCATTTCGTAGGGAACCAAGTCCCAGCAGAGGTTGCTCAAGATCATACAGAAAGCTAGAGAAGTGAGATTGGAACCCAGGAGTCTGACTCCAGCTTAAACCACTATGCTACACACCCTGTACTGCCTTGAGACTGGAGGAAGCCTGATGCACAAATGAGACACTTAGAAAGTGATGGACAATGAAAGGCACCTGCAAGTTTATGGGAAGCTCATTTGAGAAGCAAAATGGAGAGGGTTAGGTAAGAGAAATGGGATCCATGTAATCTGGGATGAGGGCCAGGAGACCTGCCAACCAGTTTCCTGTGGATGGACAAAAAAATGCTCTCTCCTGTTTGGAAAATAGAGAGAGGGTCAGCTTGAAAAGTCCAGGACTTTCGAAAGACTAGTTTGACTTTCTAGTTTTTCCTGTATCACACAAAAATTACAGGATTAAACTCCACAGGACAGTTATCGCTTTGTAAACTTTGTTAGCCAATAAGCAGATGTACGTAATAAACCAAGGTCAATTCACTAACACTGGGCAAAAATGCAACGGTTTGCCAGATACCATTAGCCATCCACGATGGGAATCTATGTAGATGTGGGTAAGAAGACACTATCCCTGGATCAAGTGAAGGGCAGAACCCTCCGTGTCTTGTTCAACACATAGAATGGTCATGGCAACCCTAACTTTATCTCACAGATGTGCAAACTAAGTCTCAGGGAAGGGCAAGGGCTCTTCAGACTTCAACGCACTTCTCACTTTTCCAGGTTGCTTTTTTTGTTGTTGTTCCTAACATTGTAATTAGTCATGGCAAAGGTGACAATCCTGATTGCAAGGTCCTTCAGAGAACATACCTAGTCTACAAGAATGCCTCCATCACTGCCTCTGCGGTTTAGAGCAGCTTCTCCCTGGGACGCAAAACATCGCCCGACCTAAAAGCGTGCATGGACATTCCGGGCTGGGCCAAGCGAGCCGTCCCTCCCGAGGTCCCGCCGCGCGCACCCTCCGCTCCCCGCCGAGGTGCCAGGGATTCGCGGAAGGCCGCCCCGCGGGGAGCGCCGACACGCGCGCCGGGATGCTGGGGCCCGCCCAGGCGCGCCCTGCTCGGCGGGCCGGCCGCCAAGCCGGAGCACCTCCCAGCCCCGCGGACCGCCGCCCCGCCCGGCAGCGCCCCAACGCGGTCACGTGAGCAGAGGCGGAGCCAATGGGCGGCCCCCGCCAAATGGAAGGGATTGTCTGACCCCCGTGACGTCACAAAGCTGGCGGGCCGCGCGCTCCTCTTCCGCCCCCGCCCTTCGGGCCCGCGCCCTGCTCTCCATCTCCCCGCCCACTCGCCAGCGCACAGCCAATCAGAAGGCGGGAAGAGCCAGGGCCCGAGCCTGAGGGCGGGGCCGGGTGGCGGCCGGCGGGCAGGGGCGCGGAGCGGGCCGGTTGGGGGCTCGGTGCCGCGCGCCGGGGAGCTGCGCGGGCCCGCGTGAGGGAGCGCCGTCCCTGCCGCCCGTGTGGAGAGCGGCCGGTGCTCCGCTGTGCCCGGTTGGTATTCTCCGCTCCCGCTCCGAGCCGCCCGGTTCGGAATCCTCCTCCACCTGTCCCGAGTTGTGAGGGGGCCGTCGGGCTGGGGTGAGGGACGTGCGGACGGGCGGGCGGGACGAGCCCGGGGCCGGCGTGGGGCGCGGCGGGCTCCCACGAGCTGACCGTGCCGGGCTCTGCGCGCCGGCTGTCAGCGCCCCGGGGACTCCGCGGGGACGGGCGTCGGTCTCCCCCGAGCCACCCCGGGCTGGTGTGGGCTGAAGCGAGCGCCCGCGTGGGGTCCCGCGAGCCGGGCCGTGGGCGGAGGATGCTGCGCGCCCGTGGGCGCTGCTCCCGGCTGCGCTCGTCCCCCGCCCGCCCGGGGCAGGGACTTTGTCTCTCTCTTTCTCTCTCTCCCCCGCGGGGTGGGTTTGCGGGGCTCCCGCGTTCTCCCCACCCCTCTCCCCTCTCCATCCTGGTCCCCTCCCAGCCCATTCACCGGGCGAGCGAGGCCCCGCCCCTCCCCGCCGCCCCGCCTCTCCCCGCCCCCCGCTAATGAGCATCTCTGCCTGGCTGTCAATGGGCCGCTGCTGCTGTCGCCGCTGCTGTCCGCGCGGGTTGTGGATGTTGTCGGCTCCGGGTTGTGATGACAGGAGAATGTGTGTGTGTCCCGGGCCCAGACGAATTGGTAGGTATTCACCTCACTACCTGCCTTGGGTACCCGGGAAGGACGGTGACTGATTCTGTGTGTGGATGGTTTCAGGGGGGTTTGCATGAGATTACGAAGTAAGATTGGGAAAGGAGACAAAGGCTCCCTACACCAGAATCTCTCTGATGCCTCCAATGAGTGTGATTTTTTTCAGGTAGGGACAAAAAAAAAAAAACCTGATCAAACAAGTGCTAGCTTGGTGCCTTGTGTGTTTCTTAATTCATGTAATGATACTAGAACTGTGAAATGGCTAGGCATTTCCAGAAAGTGCTGAAAAATCGCAGATAGTCTTTTCGTAGGATGTTTAATGCCATCAGATTACATAAACCGAGGTGCTGATACATGTAATGACTAGTATAGCATTGTTTTTCATTTGCGTCAGAAGCTTGGAGCTCCGGAGTAGGTGCACCAATCGCATTTTCTAATTAATTTGATTCATGGGTTTATTGATGAAGTGGAATAATTTCTTGGCACCGGCTCTGCCCAGCACATCAGAAAGAATGGATGGGGCTCTTTCCTGTCTGGTTACAGCACATCTTTTTATTAGTCATCGGCAATATCGGCCAAATCTGCCTAGGACTAGGGTAGGAACTTTTTTAAAATAATTAAGAAATTTGCCATTACTCCAGTTTTCCAACAACTATATACCTCATTGCCATTCCTATCGCTTATTTTTTGTTAATTTATAGGAGTTCTTTTGAATCACAGGATGTTTAGAAGACGTATTAAAAGATTTTTATTGCTCACTGATTGTCAAAGCATCTGAAAGTATATTGACTTCTATGCGCATCTGGTCTGATTTGTATCTGGTCTGATACGTATCTGGTCTGATAAGTATATGAGACAATAGGTCATTTCTTCTAACTGATGTGATTACCCATTAATTACAGGAAAGGATTTGCATAAATCCAAATTTCTTAAGAATTTGTCTTTGAAGGCATGTTAGGAGCTGGGGAATTGGAATTCAAGCTAGTCCATATGCTAAGCCCTGAATAACTGAAAAGATACAGTTGTAGAAATTCACTTTTTAAATAAAATATATCTCTATTATCCATATTTACATACACTGAATGAGCAAATAATGTGTTGGTGACCCCAGTTCCCTGATTTCCCTCTTCCCTGTCCTCAATCAGCTGTATATCTTTCTCTGTGGGCAAACTGGATGAGTCCATGGGGTAGGGGGTTATGGATAGCCTAGGAGTCAACATGGTTCCACCCCCCCCTTTTTTGTATGTTGCCACTGAGGGGGCCATACACTCTTTTTTTTTTGTCTTTAATCTCAGGTACTTTAGTTGTAAGGAAAAAGATGTAATGGAGTGTTTGAATTTCAGTATTCAAAGCACCTGCTTCATGAATCAAGAGTGTTTTTACCACCAGATTTCATTCATTTTTTTTCAGTCATCATAAAAGTAGAAAAACTGTCAAAGGAATTTAAGTGAAGGTTTTCTGAACTTGTTATTGCTTGATTAGTTGTCATGTAACCAAAGTGTTATGCATTTATCTCCTACTCTCACCTTAGGTTTTAAAGTAAGGACAAATACAAACATAAAATTTTGAGAAAATTTATTTCATTAAGATTTTGTCTTCTATATTTTTAAAAATATAAAATATTTATAAACAGCCCAAAGAGCTGTGTGGGTTTCTTTTTTATTTTTTTCATCCAAACTTAAAAAGAAATCTGGTCTACATCTGCAAGCCATTATCAGGTGGTCTAACATCTGAGCCCATCTCCTGGCTCAGTCATGTATGCTTAACCTTTGGATGACTTTCAGGTACTCAGCTTGAAGGACTGTTACAGTGATAAGTCCTGGCAAATTCTTGTTCTTCTGGAATTTCTGTTTTTCATTACTTCAAAGCAGAATGCTTATTTATGGATTCTTACCTCCAAAATTCTAGCCATTGCTTAGTATTGCCCAATTTTTGTTTCTGTAAATGAATCCCTTCTTGGGTAGTCCACTTAACATAATCGTACATTCTACCATTTGCAAAAGAGGTTCTGAATAGCTAGCTTAGGCGTGCTTATTACAAAAGCAAGCAAGAATTGGTGATTTTTCCGGGTTTAGTTTTCTGTTCCCCCATTTCCACTCATCACTTCCTACATTACTCATCAAAAAGTACATGAAAATTATTTACTACATAGCTAATACTGTGACACTTGTAACTTTTCTTAATAAGTTTAGCCTTTGAAAAGAAAATTTGATGTTTGTTTAGTCTGATTATCATGGTTTCATTTTAGCCTGTTTATTCATGGTTCAACTGAATACTTGAAGTAGTATTTTAAGAATTCAGAGAAAAATATGTTGTTGAGGAAGAAGAGAGGTTTTCTACTGATTTCAAATAGTGATGTGCATCCATTAAATTTTTTATTTTCAGAGCACACATAATTATGACATACCCTTGTAATCCATATCCTAGACTTAATTTCATGGTGCTTTATTGCTTTCCAAGGACAAATAGAAAACCTGTTTTTAACTGGAAGAAAAAACATTTTTCTAAGGGTTACTCATAGTATCCATAATGATGAAATATTTCTGTAGCTTGCTTTTATCAGGTAATCAAGTAATAATGATAGCAAGTAAATTCTAAAACAGAAGTGACTTATGTTACTAGTCAAGTTTTAGAGCTACTAAATACTAGAATCTTTTATCATGAAGAGCACAGAGTAAAATTCAGCAGTAATGCATAAAACCTGCATTTAATTCCAAAGCCCCATTCTACCAAACTAAAGACATGAATACTAGAAGAGTCCTTAGAGGGTACCTATTCCCCTGTATTCACTTAAAATTCAAGACGTGAGGTTCAGAGAGATAGTTACTTTCAGGATTACTTGGTGTTAGACCTAACCCCTTTAGCTTGCTAATGTGGCACAGTGGTCAAGATATAGAAACTTCAAAAGACAGTCCACTGAGGTACAAGAAGAAAACACTGGAATTTCTGCTCTGATTTCATTATGTAGAAAATGTTCCGTATCTGTTATAATGAACATTATATTAGTGTAGTGATAATTTATAAATATTGTATAGACATATGCTGAGAATTTATCTCAATACTGCTTTGGTGATAGCCATCTGTAATCAAATGCCAACAGTTGACTACAGATCTTCACAAATGGGAAAGGTAGTTGTGTAAAACGGGAGATCCAAGCCCTTTTTCAAGAACTATAGGGAGGGAGAAGAGTGATTGGCCAGGTAGTCTGCTGCGGCATAATGTTATATAACCTCCTGCTCAGCTTTCTTCAGCCAAGTCTATGTGTATTCTGTACAGCCTGTACTGCACAAAGAAATGGGAAATGGAAAAGTTAAGTTCAAATAGAGTTCAGTCCTGATTCCACGAATGACTGGGAATTTTAATTACCATAAAATACCCTGTAGAAGTAGTACATGAGATCTGTATGAAATACAGTTCTTGCTCACATAGGACTTAACATGTAAATTCCCTCACTATTTCTGTAAAGCAAAGCTTGTTAAGTTGTAGGAAGTATAACTTCATTGTGTGCATCTGTCTTAATTTGCTCTCTAGGAATCCCAGTCAGAAGTTCCAGCCTACCGCTGTTCTCTGATGCCATGCCAGCACCGACTCAACTGTTCTTTCCTCTCATCCGTAACTGTGAACTGAGCAGAATCTATGGCACTGCGTGTTACTGCCACCACAAACATCTCTGCTGTTCATCTCCCTACATTTCTCAGAGTCGCCTGAGATACACACCCCACCCAGCATATGCTACGTTCTGCAGGCCGAAGGAGAACTGGTGGCATTACACTCAAGGTAGGAGATACGCTTCCACACCACAGAAATTTTACCTCACACCTCCACAAGTCAACAGCATCCTTAAAGCTAATGAATATAGTTTCAAAGTGCCAGAATTTGATGGCAAAAATGTCAGTTCCATCCTTGGATTTGACAGCAACCAGCTGCCTGCAAATGCACCCATCGAGGACCGGAGAAGTGCAGCGACCTGCTTGCAGACCAGAGGGATGCTTTTGGGAGTTTTTGATGGCCACGCAGGCTGTGCTTGTTCCCAGGCAGTCAGTGAAAGACTCTTCTATTACATTGCCGTCTCTTTGTTACCCCATGAGACTTTGCTAGAGATTGAAAATGCAGTTGAGAGTGGCCGTGCACTGTTACCCATTCTTCAGTGGCATAAGCACCCCAATGATTACTTCAGTAAGGAAGCATCCAAATTGTACTTCAACAGCTTGAGGACTTACTGGCAAGAGCTCATCGACCTCAACACTGGCGAGTCAACTGATATTGATGTCAAGGAGGCTTTAATTAATGCTTTCAAGAGACTTGATAATGACATCTCGTTAGAGGCTCAAGTTGGTGATCCTAATTCTTTTCTCAATTACCTGGTGCTTCGGGTGGCGTTTTCTGGGGCCACTGCTTGTGTGGCCCATGTGGATGGTGTTGACCTTCATGTGGCAAATACTGGGGATAGCAGAGCCATGCTCGGTGTGCAGGAAGAAGATGGCTCTTGGTCAGCACTCACGCTCTCTAATGACCACAATGCTCAGAATGAAAGAGAATTAGAACGGTTGAAATTGGAGCACCCGAAGAATGAAGCCAAGAGTGTGGTGAAGCAGGATCGACTGCTTGGCCTGCTGATGCCTTTCAGGGCTTTTGGTGATGTAAAGTTCAAATGGAGCATTGACCTTCAAAAGCGGGTGATAGAGTCTGGCCCAGACCAGTTGAATGACAATGAATATACCAAGTTTATCCCTCCTAACTATCATACACCTCCTTATCTCACCGCAGAACCAGAGGTAACTTATCACCGGTTAAGGCCACAAGATAAATTTCTAGTGTTGGCTACGGATGGGTTATGGGAAACTATGCATAGGCAAGATGTAGTTAGGATTGTGGGGGAGTACTTAACTGGTGTGCATCACCAACAGCCAATAGCTGTTGGTGGCTACAAGGTGACTCTGGGACAGATGCATGGCCTTCTAACAGAAAGGAGAGCCAAGATGACCTCGGTATTCGAGGATCAGAATGCAGCAACCCATCTCATTCGCCATGCCGTGGGCAACAACGAGTTTGGGGCTGTGGATCATGAGCGCCTCTCCAAAATGCTTAGTCTTCCTGAAGAGCTTGCTCGGATGTACAGAGATGACATTACAATCATTGTAGTTCAGTTCAATTCTCATGTTGTAGGAGCATATCAAAACCAGGAACAGTGAGTAGATGTTACCCTGACAATTCTCAAAAGTTTAAAGGGCAGATAGACTTTTAAAAAGAAACTATTGTAATACTTCTAACAGTTATTCTAAACATTTCCCACTTGACACTCCAGGTAGTCAAGTATTTCAAATTCATTGAAGCAGGTGATGGGATCATAGTGTCTCTTTTGCCCAGCTGGACCTCATGGCACCTGCACTTGAGTCCAATCAGTTCCTTCTTGCAGGGGTGTTGAGACAGTGACTTCTTTTCACCATCCTGGGAATACCAAGATAGGCAGATAAGATTCCGAACCAGTTAAAAGCAAGGATCTTGCTTGGTGTATCATCATGGTAAAAGGCAAGAAACAAATATTACAGCTCACATCTTCAGATCCCTTTCTTAACTTGGATTCTAATGTACATGAGAACATTTATTTACTGCATGTTTTTTTAGGTATACCATGCATTCACATTTATTTTAGCTTGAACTATTTTTCAAATCCAGTACTTTAAGCCATAAATGACCATAAACCAAGCAATCTGGATTTATCAGGTTTTTTTGTTTGTTTGTTTATATGATAAAGAATGCTTCTTAAATGGAAAAAAATCCCCTTTCCTGCCCATGACTTATTTAATGTAACTAAAATATTTTGTCTTGCCACACATTGAAAAACAATAAAGGTTTTTAGTTTTTATCTATGCTTACATTGGTTGTTAAATAAAGGGAAAAGTGTTTTTTTAGTTTGTGTTAAGGAAAAGTGTTAGTTTGAAATAAAGATACCCAGAAGACAAAGAAGAGACTGATGGGTTTAATTATTGTCATTGTAGCCACCAGCATGTCACCATTACATAATCCTCAAAGGTCTAGCATGCTGTAAATGTGGTGGGTTATACTGCTGCTTAGAAAACATACTTCTTACTTAGTCGTGATAAGAATTTTCATCAGCTTTGGAATTTTAAGGATGACACACATAAAATAAGTTTGGGCAATAAAGTTTTAATATCATCATCCATATTGGGACAGTGGAGGGAATATTTTGTTTTTTCCCCATTTAGACATATGTCAATTAAAATAATTTGGTTTAAAATTATTAAAGACTTTTAACATGGTAGCTTAAGATATATGTGTTAAGATATCTACATGAAAAAACTTAAGTGGTAACTATTGTGCATGCCCTTTGTAGAACACTCAGTAGCATCAAGTGTTTTTTGCAGCAGTCTCCATAATTCTATGCAGTCCCTTCTAATTCTGTGTCAAACTTAATGAAAATATATTCAAATTGGTTGGGGGAGCTTATTATGCATCCACTGACATTTTATTCCTATGTTTGATGGTGATCTGTGTGCAGTTATGCATATATTTTCAACACATGCTGTTAAAAAAGACTATGACTATGTTTAAAATTCATACAGGTTTTTGATGCAAAATATGATTAGCTTTCTGATGTACAATTAGTTGGGTGCATAAGAGTCTTTGAGAATTCTGTAGGATATGAACTTGATGTTCAAGGACTCTGGACTATAGCTACTAAGTCACTAATAACCGTTGGAACAAGACTCAGGAAGATAGCATTTCAAACTGTCATAGAATTTGTTTTCAGAGATGTTTTTGTTTTTTGAAGTTAATTTTGACCTTCCCCCCCCCTTGGCAGTATTTTGGAGAGGGTAAGATCTACACATTTATTTCTAAATATTCTGAAGAGACATTATCTTTGGATGAAAAGTGTATACTGTGGTAACAAAACCCATTTTAACTACTGTTTGAATTGCTCCTGAACACCACTGAAAATTTCTGTTATATACTTAATAATGTCTCATCTCCGTAATATAGTGAATATAAATTTGGTTTCCTGTGTTCATGATCAGGATTTTGTTTATAGTCTTAAAGCTGGTCTACTTTGTATAAAAATTAAAATGCAGTGTAGAGTTGACATTGTGGATATAATAATTGGATGTTCAAAATCTGTACTGTCATCTAAAAGCAGGGGTGATTTTATTGTAACTACCTGTCACCATGGTATGATGTCTAGAATTAAAAGTCAATAAGTGTGAACTCATGGTATTTAGCCTTTCTTAAATTTGTTTTAAACTTCTAACGTGCATTCAATTTCGGTATTTATATTTAATCAGTGGTCCATGATATATGTAATATACCCTTTATTAGATCAAAGGAATGTTATGGCACACTGTACTTGGTAAGAATGTTCTGTTATGGTTAGAGAAGTGCCCACAGTAAATTAAAGCTTTTATCTGCTTTCTGAATGACCTGTGTTTTATTTAAATAATTGCAAGATTCATTATGTGCTTTCTGTGGGTAGTAGGTTATATTTAACTTTAGGATCCAGTAAATATTTTAATTGTTTAGCTGAGTTATAGTCAGTAAATTTAAAGATTTTAAAAATATTATCCTTAATAGAAAAATTGAGAAGTTTCTGTTGCCCAGGACAATTTCCTCATGTCCTATCCCCCAACACATAAAAACTGTTCCAACTTATATGATCATAGATTAGTGCTGTTTGTTGTAGAAATTTATATAAATGCAATTGTGTACTCTTTTATGTCTGTTCATATTTAAGAGATTGTTTTATGTTGATGAGTGTATTCATTCTATTCCTTATTACTAAGTAGCATTTCAGTATTTGAACAGATCAAACTGTCTGGTCACTTTTGATGGACATTTTTAGTTCCCACCCCAGACCCTTTTAAAGTAGTTTTTAGATTAATAGTTCTTAGGAATGCTGTTTGGTTAAGGTGTAGCTTCAACTTTGTAAATACAAACAAGTTTATGTCCACACCTTAATGACTAGGAGTCTTTTTGTTTGTTTCAATGTCCTAGCTCTGAAAATAATATGATGCAAATATTTCATGCTGAAAAGTTTGGAGAGCTTGGGACATGGTCCTTTGCTTATTGCCCTCTCTGAACCTTTTCCACTGGCAATTTTACATTCATTAAGCTCATTGAAATTACCGTGCTAATAACAATCCAATAAAGACAAGGCAAATTATAGTTTGGCTTATCACTATAAGTTATTGCTACTAGGGATGAAGGAAGTCGATGAAATGCTGACTGTTAAGACAGGGAATTGAGTGACTGACTTTTTAGTATTTCTTCATTCATTCATTGCAGTATTGGGAATTGGACGTGGGCCCTCACACACTAGGCAAGCATTCTATCATTCCCAGCCTGCTTTTTGCTTTTTATTTTGAGTCAGGATCTCCCCAAGTTGCCTAGACAAGTCTTGAACTTACAATTCTCCTGCCTCTACCTTCCAAGTATCTGCAATTAATAAAGGCCTACAGGCTGGGCTCTGTTTTAGTAATCAAGGTTTAACAATGCCCAATTGAGCTTTCCTGTTCACTGCTCAACTGCATTCCTTGAATTTGGTTTATTGATAGTTTTGTCCTTGAGTTTAGTGAGAAGGACTGGGTAGCTGTGTTATTTGTAGGTTGGGCACTTCATTAGGAGGACTTTTTTTTTTTTCAAACAAAACAATTGTTGTTCATTGTAGAAATTTTCAGATTTTCAAAAGTGGTCCTGTTCATGTCGAGGTGGTGGTGGTGCCATAAGCAATTCCTGGAAGATCTAGATGAAGTCAGTGACATTGGAATTCACTTGATATAGTGTGAGGGTCATTTCCATTGTATAGAATTTATTTTGAAGCAAGCTTAATCACACTAGGCCTCATAGGTCCAGTTCTTAGTACAATTTATTTATACCATGGATAAAATTCTAATAATAAATACGCAGCTTTGTTTTCTAAGTAGGACTCAAATTAAAAGTCTTCAGAGTGGACACAGAACAATGAAATTCATGTACTTTCTATACTATTAACAGTGATTATCTAATGCACATACTAATGATTTACATTAATAAAGCATGCACATAATCAATTTTAAATCATTACAATAATTTTTGAACTTTGTCTTTTGTCTATAAAGTCTATAAAGACTTTTAGTTATTTGAGGGCAGGATCCATGGCTTATGTCTTGCTTTGACTAGTACAATGTTGAAGAAAAAAAACGTTTGTTTTATTTCACATTAGAAATGTACAATCATTAAAAACCCAAGTGAATTTCAGAAGATAACCTCACAGTCAGATGCAAGAGAATGATTTGTTCTGGTAATTATTTCATTTTACAATTAACAGGCATAATTTCTAAAACTGGAACTAAGACTTACTGAAATTGAATAATATTTAAAAGAAAAAACTTAAAATTCTAAAGTACAAATTAACCCCTTAACAGTACCCCACCATCCCCAAGAAGGTGGCTTTCTAAGGTCTTAGGGAGAAACCTTAAAGGATTGTTATAAAAATGAGTCTGAAGAGCCTAAAATGTCAGTTCAGGCACCCAGTGACATGGTCCCCTCCCAGCCCTTGACCCTGTAAGCTCCTTACTATTGCATAAAGTGAAAAGGTTTTCTGGGGTTGAGGGGATGAGTGGCACCAAGAACAGCCACTGCTTTTTGAAATTTGGCACCTAGCTCCCAAAGGACTGGCATTTTGCCTTCTTACCACCACCCACAAGTGGTAAGGAGTGCCCAGCAGTCAGAAGTCTGCTTTTCTGAGCCCTGCTGAAGTCACTGGCCTTTCTGCCTGCAGCACACACTCTAGCAAATGCCAGTCTAACTCAGTAGAGTGGGAGGAGGTTACTGATCCTGACCAGCCTCCAGAAACCTCAGACCCTGGGCCCCAGGCAACAAGCCAGATGCCAACAAAAGTAAAAAAAAAAACTAAAGATTTTATCTCATTTGCAATGATTAAATCAGGTTGTCTCCTTGAAGAACAGGAACTGTTTGATTGGCGTGCAGTGTGAGTAGAAGACCAGCCTTCTAGCATGACTGCTAAGAAGTAAAGGAAAGAAGAGTTCTTAAAAGAAACGAGAGAAAGAGGAGAATGTTATAGCAGTGATTAGAGGTAGTAATGGGGACAGGGAGTGGCAGATCATCTGGTGACAGGGCAGAAAGCAATGGGCAAGGATAGCAAGCTGAAGGGTGGTGAGGTAATGAATTTTAAAACACTTGCAAGCCCTCATGAACTCAGTTATGTTATATGGCAGCAGCAGTTGGAATATAAGACATTTGTCATTAGCATGACCATTTTCTATTTTCTCTTGGTCTGTTAGATAAGGAAAAAGGAAAGCCTTTGAAGCTGTCCATATGGAAAGAGATCTGTGCTGCCCAGATGGACGTTTTCCCCAAAAGAACTTTGCTTAGAAATTATTTTTCTTACTGCAAACCTGGGAATAGGTTAAACAGCCTAATTTATCCTGATGAGAACAGAGACAGGATAATTAAGGACTTGATGTGAGAAAGAACAGCTGTGAGACTGTGGAGAGCAGAAAAAGCCAGGCTTCCTGAAACAAGGCCTTGACACCAAAGTCATTGGTTGGCTGCTGCTGGGAGGTGCTCAGATGGCCTTGGGTTTAACCTGGAAGTGCAATGGTCTTGCAGATGGCCTTGAGTCTAACCAGGAAGTGCAACTTTAATTCTAAAAATAATCATAACTGTTTCTTTTATTTTTTTTGGTTTTTGAGGTTGGGTCTCTAGCTCAGGCTTACCTGGACTTCACTATGTAGTCGCAGGGTGGCCTTGAACTCATGGTCCTACCTCTGCCTCCGGAGTGCGCACTTACTATGTGCTCAGCCCTGGGAGAAAATGACATGTTCTCCTTTAATCTTCCTGCAAGCTAGTTTGTGGCCTCATAACCCCCTCTTTTCTCTCTGACCTGCTCTTTACCAGGAAGCCGAACCCTGCACCTCCAGGGCTCTCTTGTATCCCAGTGCCATTTTGGTTGAACTAGTAGATAAGAGCAGCAGCCCATCTGAGGACGGAATGAAAGGATATTTCTTCCTCATTCCATGCAAGATTGGGGCTGCAGCCCAGCTTTAACTTGATCCCTTTCACACTAGTGCCCAGAGGACCATCTTCTGGAATTCCAGTTCTCACTGGGCTCAAGTAACACTGTTTCCTCCCTTTGTCCTTTCAGCATGAGGCATGGCAAAGATTCCTAGTCCTGCTAGTCTTTGGGTACCACACCAACCTTTGCTCCCTTGCCCTTGCCCAAACCTCTGGAAGTTATCTGCTTGAAGTATGTAGTCTGAAGTTTGTTTCTTGCCAAGATAAATGTAAGAAAGGGAATAAAATATAAAAACATGATCATTAAAAAAAAGGGGGGGCTCAATGGGATGGAGATGACTCCGTGGATAAAAGCACTTGTATGGCCAGCACTCACTCAAATGCTGAGTAGGTGTGGTGGCCTGCCTGAGGAGGCAGAGACAGGAGGTCTTCAAGGTAACTGCTTACTAGACTAGCCACATCAGTAAGCTCTGAATCCAAGTGAGAGGCTCTGCCTCTCAGTAAAAACAGTAGAGAGCAATTGAGAAAGACACCCAGCATCAACCTCTAGCCTCCACATGCATGTGCATGCCCTCCACGTGCTCACACACACACACTGACACATGCATGTACGCCATGTACACAAGCAAAAAAAAAAAACTGTAAACACAGTATTCTAAAGTAACAGAAAAAAGTGAAACACAAGAGATAAAAAGAAAAGGGAAAGAACAGGAAAGAAAATGGATTGTCTTTATAATAATAATGAAAAATGTGCATAAATAAAATTGGATGAGTATGAGGTGAAATAAAACTAAAACCTAAATGCTTTAATATGATAGAAATACTGTTAAAAGTGTCATAAAAGAGGAAGGGAGAACACAGGAAGAAGTAAGAAAAAGGGAAAGGAAGAAGGAAGGAAAGAAAGAAGAGAGAAAGCAAAGAGAATAAGAGATGAAGTGTTGAGCAGCTTCCTAAGCTTTCTCAGTGTTAGTCAGCCTGCTGGAGGGAAGCATCTCTGGGTGGAGAGTGGACTGCTGAGTCTGTACAGCAGGGAGCAAAGACAGATGGCCCAGGTGCTGACCTCAGCCTCAAAGCTATCAAACTGCAGGGCTATTCTCAGTTGATGTGACTGGCTTCTAGCCACTGACAGTGGGGCTGTTTTCCCTATGCGCTTCACTGCTTTAGCTGAACCTCCTGCCGCTGCACCCCTGGGCTCCTCATCTGGCCCTTCTCTCCACAGCTGCTTCCCAGGCCTGTCCCTCACCCTGGGCTGTGGCAGGTTGAATCCAGGACTCCTGACTTGTGACTATTCCCTTTTTGCAGCCACCCCTCCCCCCAGGACATCTCAATTTTTGAAGAATAGGTTCTCAAGAGAGAACCGTTATTCACCTGGTCATTTACAGGGACAAAATGGAGTGGAGAACACTGCTGGCGTGTCCACAGGAGGACTCACTGGCTCATCAAAACCCACAACTGGACTTGAGGCTTGTGAAGACAGTGTATCTGTCTTGAGGGCAGACTCTCTTACCAGCCCCCTGGCTTACCTCCAGGAAGAGCCTTCTGCTTCCCCTCCCCACAGCAGGTCCCCCCACCAGGAACCACATGGCCAGAGCTGCTGGTCTTCCTTCTTTATCTGTGTTACCTGTCTTTTCCTTGTACTTTTCAGGTGTTCTATCACTATCTTTGTGAATTGCTGATGCTCTTATCCTAAGTATTTCTTTCTTACTCTGGCTTTCTCCATCTACCATCATACTCAGCATCCCCTTATAGTGTCTTTTCTTGTAAAGGCTTATCCCAGCAGCTTTCTGGAGGAGTTGTCACTAAAGAGAATTCCATCTATGGAATAACAGCCTCCAAGTCACTTTCACATTGGGTAATGTTCACAAACTTGTTATTGTTGATCTTGATACTCTAAGCAGGTTTGTTCATTTGTTTGGCCAAAGTCTATAGCCTAGGCTGACTTCAAATTTCCTATATGACCTTGAACTACTGATCCTCTTGCCTCTACCTCCTAAGTGCTCACTACAGGTGTGTGCCACCCTGTCCACTTTATGTGGTGCGGAGTAATGGATCCAAGGCTTCATACATGCTAGGCAAACATTCTGCCAACAGACCTACATCCTCAGTCCCTAAGCAGGTTTATTTAAACTTTTAAATTCAACATTTACAATTTAAAATACCTGTTTAATGCTGTTCAAAGTCATTTTAGGTGAACAGAACATTTTTGTCATAGTAACTAACAGTACGGTTAGTAAATAAATGACTTAAGGTTGGGCTAGAGAGATGGCTCAGTGGTTAAATGTGCTCCCTGTACAAGCATGAGGTCCTGAGGGGGTTTGAAACCAGCAGAGTTCCAATCTCCAGACCCCACAGAACAGCTGGGCATGGCCACAGGTGCCTGTAACCCCAGTCCCACAAAGGGACAGATACCCAAAAATCGCTAGAGCCCCGCAAGCTCTGAATCAGTAAAATATGACTCCTTGGAAGAGCGATCAAGCAGGACACCTAATGCTCTGCTTCAGCCACCATAGGCAAATGCCACCCACCAAAGGTGATCATATGGAGTGATACACAACACATCACACACACATACACACACACACACACACACACACACACAAGCAAAAAACAATGACATAAGGTAAATACTAAACATACCAACATTCTTTTCCCCTGGCCAAAGCTACATGGCTGACTTCTGTTACCATAGAAATTAGAATATAAAATCATACAGCAGCATATTTTAAACTACATATGTTGTGTAATATTTATTCCCTTTTTGTTGAATAGTATCCTATTGGTTTCTAGGCTACAGTTTGTTCATATACTGACTTTTGGAAAATGCTTAGATTATTTCCAGTTGTTTGCTATAATGGGGAAGAGTCCTGTAACTAACCTTCCATGAGTCTTGTTGTAGGTAGATGCTTTCATTTCTCTTGGCTAACTACCAAGTCATAGGGAAGAAGTATGTTGAGCTTGAGTGGAACCTATAAAACTATTCTCCCAAATTTACATGAGCCGGTTTGTGCCCCACAGGCAATGCATGAGAGTTCCCATGGCTCTACCTTTTCTGGCATTAGAATTTTTTTTTTAATCTTAACCATTTTAGTGTGTATAAAGTGGTACCTCATGGCAACTACTGGTATTGAGCACATTTTTATATCATTTCTATCTGAAATGTGATCATCCAAGCCATCCTATTTTCTGGTTATTTTTGCCATATGCAGATGATCGCATGGCTTCCCCAAACAGGTCTATTAGTGCAAGTTGACTTTCCCTTTGCTATTCAGGCGGCTTCTCAACATTCCAGGATCCTTAGTTCCTTGCTGATGCTTTCCATTGTGAGTTCTGTGGCTATAAATGGGACAAGGAAGGTAGGTGTGGGAGGGTGGGATGTGAGAGCATCATTCATTGCCTGGTTACTGCCATACATGCCATCTCCTTGGTAATGAGGGAATCCAGAGAACTCTGCAGTGCGCTGCACCTGAGGGACCACCAGCCTCTTCATTTTTCCTTTTTATTTTGCTGACTACTAGGTTACCTGTCCTCACCACCCCTGACTTAACTTGTTTGATCACATATGTATGAACATTTGGCTCATTAAGTTTTGTCTTGCTTTTTGTGAAAGACAAATTACTCTGTGTTAGGAAGATTCTATCTGAAAGTAAAGACACCTGGGATGGTTTGTATCCCAGAAAAATGGGAAGCTATTCCAGTTCAAAGACCTCCACTAAGAGAAAGCTTTTCATTAAAACAGTTTTAATAACTCACTGAATGAGCCTTTTAACACTTTCAGAGAATGAGACTGAAGACGCTAATTTAACTTTCTGTGCTCCATAAACAGCACTTACAAGACATGAAGGCATCTTGCAGTCGGGCACTGGACTTGAGATAAATCCCTTGGCACTTGTCCCCGTGGGCTTTTTCCTATGTCCCTTGGCTTGCCTCCCAGTAGGGCTACAGAAAATGCTTCCTGAATGAAACTACTTCTGTCTTCTTAGTTTTTTTTTTTTCCCTATGGAACATTCATCCTTTCCCCCATAATATTAAAAGTATAATCTAAATTGCTTAATTTTCTATAGTCTTGGGGTATCAGGTATTCTTTTTTTGTTTTTTTTTTTTACAAGAGAAGCAAATAATGACATGTTTGCTCTGAAAATATTTCTAAGCAATTGAGATTTTTATGTCAAAAGACATGAGTCATTTTTTGAGATAAGTTCTCACTATTTAGTTCAGATTAGCCTAGAACACACTAGGAAGCCCAGGCTGGCTTCAAACTCATGGCATTCCTCCTGCCTCAACCTCCCAAGCACTGGGATTACAGGCACCACTATGCCCAGGTGAGTCTATTTTTTGTATAAATGTGTATGTACTATTGTAGTGTGATGTGTACAGTGTATGCACATGTATGTGCAGATGCATGTACCCCATGCACACAAGTGCTGAGGCTAGAGAAGAATATCAGATTCTCCTTCTTTTACTGAATTCATTTACATACTTATTATGGTGGTTTGAATGTATGTCTCCCAGAAACTCAGGTGTTTCATTAAAGCTTGTAACTTCCATCTCCATCCACCTGGCTGGAGGAGGTGTCACTAGGGGTGGATCCTGGGATCAAGCCCATAGTTGTATTTGTGGGTGAATCTGAATTCCAGCCCAAAGGTGTGCAGAGAGGCTTGAGCTCTGGGGGTCCTGCTTGCTGTCACTTCTGTGTTTGCTGCATTTTGGTGTTGCTGGCTGCTGGTGGTTTCTCTGTTTGAATTTATGAATGAGAGCCAGGTTCTTCTACCACTGATGGAGCTTCCCTGGATTTGTAAGCTTGAAATAAATCCCTTCCTCCTCTAAACTTTGCCTGGTCTGGATGTTCATCCTATCATTATGGAGCTGCCTACTATACTCATAAAATAGTAATTAATTAGATTTTTTTATCTTTTTATTAATAGTAAATTTTTTAGCATACATTGTGGTATGACTTATCCCTTGCAGGCTCTCTTCAATTGGGTTACTGGTGTTTACTGTGGGATATTAGGGCCTCTGTCTGGGGTGGGGAGCTGTGCCTCAGGGGGTTTCCACCCACCTTGTGGCTCTTACAATCTTCCTGCTCCCTTTTCTGCAACAGTCTCTGAGACATGGAGGTGTGCTGTCATTAGTGTTGACTTCTCTGTCGCCTCTGGATTTCTGTTGTGATATGTTTTGGTTCACAACAGTGTTTGCTGCTATATTCCTGGATGTGGGTGTCAGTTATAAAATAATAAGTAACTAGTTTTTGATTGCTTTTCATGCTCTTCCTTTCACCTTTGACTTTTATTTTTGACATTTCCTTTCCCCTCCCCCTTTTCTAATTTAGTGGAGGTTTATGGAGATGACAGTGCAGAACTCCTGCTTTACAGAGTCTTAAATTGGCAGGTGGGTATCTCACAAACCAAAAAGCACTAACCTGAGTCCCAGCCACTGACTTTTCCATTTCACTTCCTACTTCTCTGCTTCTGGCCCTGTGGGGACTCCCATCTCACCCCACTTTTACGTTCTCTATGGAGCCCACTTCCTTTCTTGTCTCTGGTCAGTGCAAACTGGCCTCAACATCACGATATGCCTCACAGTGGTCCTTGGCTGTCATCCATCACTGCCCACAACTTTGCCACTGCTGGTTCAGCCAAAAAGTGGTTTAACTCTAGAGTGTGCTGGACCCCAAAATCTCCAGAGAGGTAAGTAACCATGAAAACAGGTTTTTTTTTTTTGAGGTAGGGTCTCACTCTAGCCCAGGCTGACCTGGAATTCACTATGTAGTCTCAGGGTGGCCTTGAACGGTGATCCTCCTACCTCTGCCTCCCGAGTGCTGGGATTAAAGGCATGCGCCACCACACCCGGATGAAAACAGTTTTTTTTAAGCTTCCAAGTGATTTCTGTTCTTTGGCTCCAAACTTAACTTGAACTGTGTTTTCCCTCTGTGCCAAAATACCAATGATGTGAAGAGCTTCTTGGACCTGCTCCCTAGTGAAATAACATTAACTGGTGAAAGCATTTAAAGAAAACACAATCACTGGAAGTTGCTAGAGCTTGTCAGAGCAATACAACAAATCAAGGAACATTTGGTCATGAAAATTTAAGAAATCTTGGATAGTGAGAGAGTGGCACTGCAGATGGGACTTGATTCCTGTCTCTCCCAGTGTGATGGAAGATGTGGTTTGCGTGTAAAATGTCCCCCCACAGCCTCATGTGTTTGTACTTAATCCTCAGCTGGTGGGGCTGTTGGGAGGTGGAGCATTGCTGGAGGAGCTGTATCTGGAGTTGGGCCTTGGTGTGCTAGATAGAACCTCACTTGTCACACTCAGGTCATTTTCCCCTTTCCCCTGCTGATGAGATGTAATAATCTGCTGTGTACTCCTGCTCTACTTCCCCCAACCATGATGAAACTTCCTCTATAAGCTGTAACTTGGAAATAAACCCTTTCCTTCCAGAAGCTGCTTCTGTTCAGATGTTTTGTCCCAGCTGGTGTTGCCAAGAATATGGGGTTCCCTCATGATGTTGCAGCTCCCAGTCTCCCTCCCAAGTGCAAACTGTCAGCATTTCTCATTTGTCTTAGCTCTTTACTCTGGAGGCTAAATTTAAATTCTAGGTGAATGCAAATCAAGAGGTTGGGGCTCCCTTCTTTCAGCAACTGCCAAAACAAAAGCTCTGCTATAGACCTGGCAGGTCAAGAATAACTGGGCCCCAATTGCTTTTGTCCCAAGTTGCTTGTAAGATAGAAGCTGTACACTGAAAGAAGAAAACCAGAAGAACCAGAGGCTCACAAAGCAAGGGTGTCACTTGGAGAGAATCTTGCCATTGACCTTGTCACCAGTTCTGCAGTAATGATGCATAGATTTTT
>PVHP010020262.1:0-30804 GCA_004024765.1 Zapus hudsonius | reverse complement strand
GTTCCAGTTTATGGGGCCCTAGACTACATAAACAGAGATGTATAATTTGAAATGCTTTGGTGTCAATGGCTTTGTTTTGTTTCTATTAAGAATATTTAAACATACATGCACCTGAAAATTAATGTAATTGAAGTTCAGTGGGTTGTAAGGGTTTTAATTTTAATAATTCTAATCATAATTAAAATGCTATTAAAGACCCAGTCTGCATCAGAATGCAGATACTGATACTGGGCCATAAAGCAGCTTATGTAAAGATGTTTCCTCCCTATAAAGGTTCCTATTGAAGGTGAACAGTGTTAGGAGATATTCCAGTGGCATCTCTATGGGCCACAGAACAAAACTGGACAGGTTCAGTAAGTGAGCCCTCTGCCCATTTTGCAGATAGAAATGTAATTATATTTCTAAGCTTGGTGGATAGAAGCTTTGAGGGCTTAATTATAAACAACTAAATGATGGAAATTTTTCATTTGGATATTATATGTTAGTACTCTTAGAGATCACAGGAAAAATTAGTCCAATAATTTTTCTCAACAATGTGGATGATGAAATATGTATTCCATGTGACTTCTATGATTCTCACAGTAATCTGTGTTTTGAGCTACTACATTGGGAAAATACAGACCTCATGGAACCCCCAAAAAAGGTTCAGGGAAGCTGTATTCCCTTGTCCTGGAAGCTTTAGAACCCTGCTGAGATGCACCCTGCAAAAGTGTGGTGTGAGATCAGTCATTTTATTCCCACAATGACCACAAGTTTGTTGGCCCTGTGCCTATTTATACGATTTCTAAGTATAAGACTCCTTATACTATAAAGAATCTGAGAGCTAGAAAACCTCAGCAAATTTCCCAAGGCTCATGGATGGAATTTCAGTTGTTTGATTAGAGCCACTATTCTAACCCTGTTCATGGGCATATTTGAAGCACATTCACCGTGTCCATGGCAATTCTTATTTGAGAAATCAGGAGAACCAGAAGGGCAGAGATGTCTCCTGTGGAGGTGGCCTGTCTAGGAGAAGGCTGCCTCCTGTGGGAGGTAGGAAGACAGTGATTCCTGCGCTCTGTGATGCTCTTCCCAAGCCAAGACAACATTATACTCTTGCTTGCCCTCCATCCAGGTGCTATAAGAATCAGCCATTAGTTTGTTTCTGAGATCTCACCTACTGTACAAGGCCTGCCACGCTCACTAGGAATTATCCAGACTGAAAAAAAAAAAAAGGACTTCTTTAAACTTATGGTCCATGACATTTGTGCAATTGGACTATTCTATGGAATAAAGAAGTATATTGAACTATTTTTTAAAGAAGTACATTATTTAGAAAACAAAATAGGCCAAAACACATTTTGGCTCTGTATTGAAATTATTGCTTTAAGAGTTTTCCAATTTTTTAATTAGCTCTTCCTATATATTTATTTTATTTATTTTTTCTTGCAAGTTCAGGTGCATGTATGTTTGTGTAAATACGCAAGCATGTGTATGTGTGCAGCCCTAGATTGGTGTCAGTTGTCTTCTTCGATCATCCTCCACCATATTTCCACCATATTTTTTGAGACAAGGTCTCTCACTTAATTCAGAGCATAATAGTACAGCTAGTCTAGCTAGCCAGAAAGTCCCAGGGGTCGATATCCTGTCTCTGTGTCTCCACTGGTGGCATTACAGATATGTGCCCTGATTTGGAACTTTTTATCAACATGGGTGCTGTGAATCCCAAATAAGGTCCTCAGCCTAATATGATAAACACCTTACTCAGCCATCTTCACAGTCCTTTATTTTCAATATTCATTTCTAATGAAGCATTTTGCATCTCATTAGGCAAACAAGTTCAAATTCCATTATAAGTCAAGCATATGCTGGTTGAGTGCAAGAAAATATTTTGTCCCAAGAGTTCATTTTTCTTTTAAAAAAAAGATATTTTCCCTTCCTTCTTTCCTTCCCATCCTCCTTGTTCACTCATCCATTCATTATTATTCATCCTTTCTAAAATCACAGGCAAAAAAAAAAAAACCCAAAAACTAGCACATTACTTAGTCTGGCCTTTATCCTCACCTTTCAACCTTTTTGTTAAATGTTGAAACATTGAAACCCCTCTATGGAGGACAGAAACATACAAATACGATTATCTAGAAGATTCTTGTGTACTTTCAGCTAGGATGACCTGAGTCTGAGTACATTAGGACTCATTGGAAACAATTTGAATTGCACATACAGAAAGGACTGTTCAATGTCCAAATGCATTCTACCATCTTGGGAGTCATGAGGACATTGATTCCCAAGACCAGCCTGCTACAGGCTGAATTACAAGAAGCACCTGTTCTAGAACTAATTGATGGTGAAGAATCTTTCTTACAGGCAAGCAATAAGTGATAACTAAAACACAGCAATGTGGACCACTGCTCTCATTCAATCACTTCCAGCATGATGAAACTAAGACAGCGGTAGCTCATATTACTCCCCCCCACATACAACTCTTTGATTGATGTTTTGCTGAAGCAGTTTTTTTTAATTTTTATTTTTTAATTTTTAATATAAATTTATTGTCCATAATGAGTTACATTATTTAGTGGGCAAACCATGAGATGTTATCCCAAATTCCCCAATCCCCCCCTCCCCCTCCCTGATCAGTTGGATATCCTCCTCCGTGGGCTGTCTGTATTAGTCCTTGTGGCAAGGGATCCTGGATAACCTAGTACTCAGCCTGGTCTTCCTGGCCCAAGTGTGTTGTTACTGAAGGGTGCCATGCCTCTGGACAATCTCCCCCACCATGGCTCTTACAATCTTTCCGCCCCCTCTTCCACTCAGTTCCCTGAGTCGTGGTGGATGAGTATTAAGGCTGCTTTAATGTTGTGAGCTTAGGGGTCTTTGTGTCGAAAATCCTTGGTTTCTGTTTCATTGGCCTATCCTGTGTAGATTGAATGGCTGTGGCTATGGGTCCCTTGTTCATCTGTCATTGTCTGCTGGGTTCCATATGGATTCTCCACTATATGACTATTAAACATAATTAGATACACTTAATAAGGGAATAATGTGTTGATGTCTCCAGTTCCCCTATTTCCCTCTTCCCTGTCCCCGGTCAGTTGGATTTCCTCCTCTGTGGACAGTCTGGATCAGTCCATGAGGTAGGGGTTGTGAATAGCCTAGGAATCAACCCAGTTCCACCCCCCTTTGCATGTTGTTACTGAGGGGGGCCATGCCTCTGGATAGTCTCCCCCACCATGTCTCTTACAATCTTTCCGCCCCCTCTTCCACTCTGTTCCCTGAGTCATGGTGGGTGAGGGTTAAAGCTGCTTTGTAGTTGAGGCCTTAGGGGCCTCTGTGTGAAGTAGATACTAGTTTAAAAAATAAGAGTTCAGGAGTAATGCAGAAATAAATGGGAACATCTACTCTAGAATTTCATATGATACAAATGGTTATTTTGCTCTGGTAGAAAATCAACAAACTAAAAACAAATCAGCAGAATGATTTGCTGAACCAGTTGCCAATATTTCGGTATCTTCAAATACACATCCTCCAACAACCCATCAAAGAAACCCAGGTAAATGCCATCAGTGAGGAAACACTTTGCTAGGCTGACAACAAGTACCATGGGGAATTCAAAGATGTTCTTCTCCTCCGGGAGTTGACAATCTGGCTAGATAACAACTCAGTATAATAACCATTCTTTTAAGCCGTTTAAGACAAAACTTATATTTAAAAAATCTTCTTGACAGTTATGGCTTTTTAAAAGTGTTCTGTGGGGTAAATTGGGTCCCTCTTTTTTTTTTTGTTCATCAAATCTACAATCACTTATAGACTGAACAGAACAAGGAGTTACTTTTCTTCCTCTTTCTTCATTTTTCTGGCTCATGAGGCTTTGTTTGTGGTTTTTAAAATTTACTAAGGACTGAACTCCAGAATGTAAGTAGAATATTTGAGTGTGGTGAATAGTTGGGGAAAGAATCATGAGTCAAAACAATGACTTAACCAAGATTAAAAATGAGAAAAAATGTGAAAAATGTATTTTGATGATTTTTTTTACCTTGAAGAAAGGATTATGCCAAAGATGGTAAGCCTTCATTGTATTTCATTATGGACACTAAGGCACGAGAATTAGATCGCAGATTTAACACGAGAAAAATCCAAACACTTATAAGCTGTCTTCATATCAGTGTTAGAATGTTTTATGGAAAAATATGTATAACATAAGTTTTAATTTAAATTGGCAAATAAATTCATGTTCTTGATCTTCAAAGCAATATTTGTTTACCTGTATTATTCAGGCCCTATTAAAATAGTGTACAGAATTGAACTCAGTGTGTAGTGGCTCACACCCACGTGCAGGAAGCTGAGGCAGGGAATTTTCACAAGGCTGGAACCATTCTGGGCTATATAGTCAGTACCAGACCAGCTGGAGCTACATCATAGGAAACGCTCGGTTAAAAGTATGAATAGTTGAAATTTACCTGATCGCCAACCTTTATTCCTTATTCAAATGTGTCATTTTCCTCTTATATACTCCTTGCATTGATATGAACTGGACTTGTGTGTACACATCTCCAGACAATCTGAAGTGAATGCAACCTTATACTTTATAACTTGTCGTATTCATAATAGTCCTGTGTATGCTCTAGCTTAGTGTAGGACCATGGGGAAGCTTACAGGTGTTATAAGTTAACTGGCACTGAAGGCCAGAGCCCAGACACTGGTATGCAGGAGAGGCACCGAGCTGAGGTTTGACTCTAACACCTACCCACTTCATGACCTGTTTTGTTTTCCTGTCAATCAAGATTTGACTCCATTTATGGCTCTAAAAATGTATATTCCAGATGATTTTATTTAGCAAAAACACAAACTGTCTGTTATTTGTATTTATATTTGAGAAGTGTTTATGTGTTATATGCCAAAAGTTTAAACTGTGATAAGTTAGTCATTTTCTTAGTAGTAAAAACACTACGAAACAAATTTACTTTAAAATTTAAAAATCTAATATTCATTTATTCAGGTTAAAATATTCTGATAGTAAGATAAAAAGTGAAATGTGTCGTTAGAGTATTCAACAATGTGCCTATTCACTACACCTGAATATAGTTTCCATCCCATTATATTCCATGTGCCCCGTGACATGCCGGCTTATCTGTTTAGAGTGCTATTCTGTGTCCTCTATTATATATGTGAGGTTTATAATGAAGAAAAATAAAATAAGGAATATTTAGAAATATAATTATGTGGAGGTCAGAACTGTGAAAATTGCTTTTCTCATAATCACTATAACTTAGCTTTATTGCCTAAATTGTATAGCAATAAAATTTATTTTTATGCTCTCATAGTTAGTTCTTGGTAAGAATATGTATATTCATTCTTACATTTTATAGTGATTTATGAAACATTTTCCTAGTACACTAGGCAACATGAGTTGTACTCTTTTAGGTACTGTGACATGAAAGTAGAACTTTGAGAAAAATTTAAGAAAAAATTTCGATTCTTTTTTATTAATAAAGGCAAGTCCTTATTCAAAATAGAATCAGTGGCTTATAGGAAAGAATGTGGATGAATCAGAAAACCCAAACCTTAGTACTGTCATAAGCTGGGAGAATTTGAGCAAATTATCACCTCTCCAAAGTCTGTTTTCTCTTCTGTGATGAGTGTTGCTAAAAGTACATGAAAATACATTAGAAATGTAATTTCCATTAGTTTATGTATTGCATTTGTCCAACAATTTTTGAGCTCTTAGATCAATATTATTCTGAATAAAACAGTCAACAAATAATTCAAGAGTTAAATGTTTACATCTTCAGAGGTCCAAAGGAAAAAAAATATGTATATATAAATACGTGGTTTTGCTTGGAGCTCCAGTTCATCAATGCTCGCATGCTCCAGCTCCATATCCTATTAATGAGAGATTAAAGAGAGACTGGTTTGGACAGGTTCCATAGGTTCCTCAGATCCTACCAGCTAGAATCTACCTTCCTAATTTAAATAGACGAATTGGAAGAATACATAGCAATAATGGCTCTGTATATGTTTGAATATATACACATAATATGTATCCCTAAATAGTTAAATTTTGAAATGCATTTGTCAAAATGTCAATGGCATCCTTTTTTTACCCAGAGAGAGATCCAAAAGTTTTGACAATTATATATGCTAGAAGCAAGTTTTCTGAGTCTTCAGTATTTTCTAATCATCCATTTACCATAGATTTTCTAGTTGTAATTCATAATAAAAATTTCAAGACACATTTATATTGTTCATCTCTATCTCTTGTCTTATAAGTAAAATGCATGCTTTTTAAAGAAAGGTGCATAGATATAAAAATTAGAATTTTAAATGAAAAACCAAGGATGTTAAAGATGTAACTGATAGCATCGCTTGATGTTATTCTTATTCTTCATTAATATCAACTAAATAAATAACAGATATGGCATCTACAAAACCTTTTTGACCGATTTTGTTAGTTAGCCAACATTTAAACAATAAATATGTTAAGAACATTAGGTTCATGTGTTACTATTTGGATCATCCATAGACCATTCAGATTGGTGTGATGTGATTTGTCCGCAGCTGCCTCAAATTAAGAACAGGTGTAGAAGACAGATTATGCAAATACTCATATTAATGTAATTGTCAAATTGGTGTGTTTACCATTGTGCTTTTAAATAGTAGACGGTACTCTTATTTTAAATGTAAATTAGCTTCATTCTTGAGAGCAGCTATTGGGTAATGAAACTTGCCCTGGCTTAGAAATGTATAATTTCTAGCAGACTATTGCACAGTTCTAAAATTTAACATTTTTCTCTGTAAACTCATATATATATATATGTATATTTATATATAAATTTTCAAGTCTATATCATTTTCAATGCCTAATCTTGATAGAGTTGTGAAAGTTTATCCCGACCTTGGGCTTCCATTCTCTAATTTATGCAGTGGTTTCTGTGAGAGTTTCTCATCTCTTTTTATCTTTTCTATTTCATAGTTTGTTCTAGCCTTTTTTTTGTTTATGGATCTCAACTCTCAAAAAATAAGCTCTTTGGTGAAATTTTTGTTACATGTATCTTAATAATTTTGCAACATGGAATCTAATTATATTTGAGTTTGATATCCAAAGTGCTTAAATACTAAACTTCATGTTGTAAGACATGTTTTATAAATATTACAACAGCCTTTTCCTGTCAGTTCAGCCACACATCTCTGTGACAATTTTGTACTTACTTAATGTTATGGTTCAGACACCTCTCTTCACATAAGGACTTTCTCTGAGACCCTTGCTGGTCCTATCGGTCTTTGAGGGATGAGTACTAGGGATCATTCTAGCTAAGTGGATGACAAAGAGTAGGGACCGAGCAGACGACTACTCATCCTATACAACTTGTATTCTTCATGGACCCACTTGTTTTTTGAATTTCATTTTTGTCCTCTAATGAAACTAAGACCCTGAACATTCATGGTTTTATTTTTGTTTGCTAATACATATTCAGACCTTACTCTGTTTACCTGGTGATGTGTCTCTTGGTGCTTTCTCATTTCAAAGAATAAGAAGCCGAGGCTGAGAAAGGTTAAATTGCATTTTCTCAGGTCATCGCGCTGAAAGTTTGAGCTGGTTGTAATTCAAGTCAGTAAAACACAAATCATGTGCCTTTAACCTTTTTTACCGTGGATACTAGCAGCTTCTTTATTGCTATTCAAAATTTTCATTTTTAGTAAAAGCTCAAAATTTGGATGACAAGGTATTCAATGTGAGGAGCATGTTCCCTTGAATGCCGGCCCTGAATAGACTTCAGCTGTGGTGATTTGTGGTTACATGGGGAAGGATGAATGGACTAGCCCAAGGATAAGTTCAGTCTGCCCCACTTCTATGACAAGTGTTAGAATCTCAGAGTTCCCTACATGCTCCCCTCTTACTTACCACCAGGTCAAAACTTAAGAGAAGATCCAGACACCCCGGCTTCTTCCCTGAGCATGGGCCCACACCTCTGCAAGGCCATCTCTCCACTGGGCACATCATCCTGCCTTAAAGGCTTGGGCATAAAAGCCCTACATGTTGTTCTCCCCCTACCCCCCCAAGAAAAGTGTGTGTTCTCTGATCTCTGTATCTTTGTCTCTCTATTTCTGTCTCAGACTGCCTCACATCTGCCTCCCCCCCCCACACACACCTCTCTCATTTTCTCTCTCCCTCTCCCTTGGCTGCAGAGTCCCATCCTACCTGCTCTCTACCCTTTCCCCACCAGGATGCTCTACTCACTACTCTCCTGGTACCTTGCCCCTCTCCAGACCTGAACCAATGCATTATATGCCACTAATAATAAATAATAAGTGATCTCTTAAATACTAATAAGCTTGTCCCAGAGCCTCTGTACTCAAATTTCTAACAATAAGATCCTATTCAAATGGCACGTAGTCCTTTTATTCTGTTATTCCCCATGCTTCCTTGTCCCTGTTCACTTCAGATAACATAAAGAGAAAATGAGGCTTGTAAATAAAGCAACATGTTTACCCCAAAATAGTTCAACCATATTTTAATGTGCAAAAGAAACTGTGTGACAGTGATGACCCACACTGTGTTTTTCTTGGCATTATGAGAGTTTTCAAATCAAATGTTAAGAGTTTTCTGTTGGAAAGAACCCTACTCTTGAAATATCAGTCATCTTCCTCCAGGTTTCTTTTCTACCTCTCATCAAAGTGTAAAGGAGGAAGAGGAACCAAATCAACATCAGGGATGCCATCAAGAAAACTGCCTGTTCACCTTGTGGTCTGTATTCCTGGCCAAAGTACCTGTCATTTATCATTGTTGGCACAGAGAAGAGCTGCCACTGAGACCCACAGAGAATGAAAAGTCGCTGATCCAAGGGCCGCTGCGGCTTGCCCTGCAGGGATCAGAAGAGGAGCTGCCACATCCTCTGGGCCCCACATGCATTCCTGGGGGTGGCCATGATCTGATGGGCTCCCTCCTATGGAGCCAAGCTCACAGTACAGAGATGCTGGGACTTTCTGAATTAGGAAAAATTAAAGATAGGATACAGAGTTTAGTTTGATGTATGCTAGATAAACTAAGTACATCTTCAGGCTGAATTCACAGAACCACATCCTAATCTGGAAATACATTCCCACGGAAAAGTTGACCAACAGGTGAGGCATCCTTACAACAGTGTCCAAGGTTTTCTGGGGTTGGTAACTATGAAAGCACAGTGCCCTGTAGAAGCCAAGCAATGGATGCATTGTTTCATTGCTACCCCTCCCCGCTTTTCATGCTTCTGCTTAGGTTGAGGACTAATGTACTTCAGAAATACTTTGAATAAGGGTTTCTTTTTTTGTTTACTAATTAGTGTTTCTCCAAAGTTCTATCACCTAAACTGACACTTCTATTAAAGAGTAATAATTTTATTCATACTTTTGTCATTTTTAAAGGGAAAATTCCCAAACAAGTAGAATGCTACACCATATACAATTTAGCATTAGGCTGTTTCATGTTGCTTGTTATTTTCATTTATATCATTTTGTTGAAACTGTTTTTAACTCCTAATAGGAATATGAAAATTTAAATTTTTGTTTTAAGTAAGAAAGGTTTTTTTTTAAAAAAAATTAAATTTTAAGTTCATGGGTTCTAACACTGTGTTCATGCATTTTAAAAAATCTTTATTGTCAATAATTAGATGCATTGTATGAGCATATCTTGTGATGGTACCCCTCCATTTCCCCCCTCTTTGTCCTAACTCACTGGGGGGAACCTTCCTTGGTGTGCATACTGGATCTGTCCATAGGGTAAGGGGGTTATGTTCATGCATTTTTGAACAATGAGTCAAGACTGATTTTTGCACTAAGTTAACAGAACTTAGATGTGATTAGAAATTGTAAACTAACAACATAACATGTTATACCAGACACTCTAGGAGACATTTCAATAGATTCTGCATGCTGGTCTTTGTTTTAGAAATAATGGCATGCAAATGTGGTTTAGCATCTGTACTGTGTCTCTGAATCCAAACCAACATTTTCTGTTAGATGTAGTCTGAAAATGCCATTAAGAAAAAGATGTCATCTGTGAAATTATATTTTGAATGCCAAAATAGCAAAAGAAGGGCAATATTCAGTTAAATCTAGTTCCAAATGTTCCTTTTTAGTGTGTTTACAAATTTTAAATAATGTTTCACTTCTCTCTAGTGCAATCTTATAAAATTGAGCAGAGGTTATCTGTTTGCCAGATTTTGTTATTTAACTTATCACAGAACTTTCTTGACAATATGTACGTGTTCCTTTGTTTTATACTTGTATGAAAATGTCTTTATGGAACCCAATACCATACACAAGGAATATAAACCAATGAAATAAATAAATAATTCAAATGACAATTGAGATTTCAAAGGTTATTTTTTAATTGTTGGATTCACCATAGTATTGAGATAAGTTAAATTTTAGCAATCTCTGTTACCCAAAGCAGAATTTTCCAAGAAAAAATTTGATAGTAAACTGATTTTAAGTTTACCATAATTGACTAGTATAATTAAGAAATTTGTGGAAAACAATATTAAAGAATATAAATCCAGAGCATAAGAAAGAAAGATTCATGGAAACAGTTTCTTTCCATCAGAGATTTCTAAGAATACTTTCTGCTTTTCTGCATTTATCGATGTTACTTATACAAGATCACACCAAGAGAAGTCACAACACCTCAGCAATGCCTTTTGGTATTTGACCTTTCAGTTAACCTTAAAGATGAATAGCAGATGGCATATACATTTAATGATGAGAAATGATGTCCATAACTTGAAGGATTTAGTTTTACATGGACTTGCAAAGACATCCTTCTATATTCCTTCTCAATGCTTGTCATCTCTGCCACCTTTTCTTCAGAGTGTCCCATTTCTCTGAGCCAGCTTGACTCCAGGACATTCTGAATGCATCCGGGGTAGTGGATACCTTCAAACCTTCATGCTATTCTCACATTTCTTCTTAAATGTCCCCAGCCTCCACCACCTCACCTTCATTTGTGCATTGTTCATCTGGCATCACCATCTTACCTTCTATAAATGTGCAACTGCTGTAGGCTTCATAGCACCTTTGCACATATATCTGATAGTTTATGAGATCCAGACAGTTGGTCTTTATGATTTTTCCATCCACTGTCAAGGTCAGTCATGGCTATTTGATTTTCTATCTCAGTTCTTAGCCTGATGGGTGGTGTTTTGTAGTCTCCATACAAGTGAAACAGCAGCATAAATATAAAATGTGGCATTTTATGTAATTACTAATTACATGTTCATTTTTTGTCTTCTAATCTCCAGATGATCATGAGAAATACAGCGTTCTATTCTTTTTCAGATTATAAATTTTTCTCTTGAATGAGGCAAGCACACACGCAAGTAAGCAAAATGCAACAGCCCACCAGGACTCTGCAGGATTAGCTCATGGCAGAAGGACCTATGGACTGCTTGCCTTTGCTCCCTCTCAAAATACCTACTTCACTTGTGGGAACACTGTGCCTTTTCTGTTTTAGAACAAAGTTAGGTACAGGAAAAATGCTTGATTAACATCCCCAGAGAGTTACTTTGTTTATGGACTCTGGGAACAGGTGCAGGTTTCATTCTGTCCCAGGCAGCAGCTGGGTCACCTGCCCCCTCCTTGACTACAGCCTCACCTGTGGAGACAGCCTGGCTGTCTGGGTGAGAGGTGTCCATTTCCTTTCTATTCTCAGCTCTTCTGCTGAGATTTCTAACAAGGGTGCCAATTAGTGCCAGTTATGATGGCAGCTCTCTGAAGTGAGGAAGAAGGGGATTGACTTAAGACAGAGTGAAGATCTGATGCTGACACCATGAGATACTGTAATCTTTATTAATTCCTCAGCAACTTGTGTATCTAAAAAATCTTAAAATCAGTTCCAATCTTATTTTTAAATTGTTAATGAATTTATTTGATTACTATGAAATATTTTTTAATCTCACTTTTCAAACACTCATAGAATCTTCATTGAGAAACTGGCTACCATGAATTATTATTATTATTAATCTTATTCTTATAATTAATGTTTACCTAATATTTCCTTTTTTAAAAACAGAACTCTTTCCTAACTGACCTTTGAAATTCCCAATTGATTTTACAAGAAAATTTGAATGAATATAAAATGTTAAACTATAATAGGATTTAAAAATGCTAATTTCCTTGATAATCAGTCCATTCCTTTGGGTCAGGGTTGATAATTGGTAGCTAGCCTGTTTCATTTTTTTTTCATTCTTCTACTCTAAATTGTATTTTCCACAAATTAAAAAATCTGATTTTTTTGAAGCTGACATTTTGGTGAGGTTTTGGCAAAGTTGTATTTATAAAACTGAATTCATACAATTTGTGAATACATCATCTGAGTATCTGAGTAAGCAGTGATGAACCAGGATAAAGTCCTGACTTAAACTTCTTGCATAAATGACTCATAATCTGAAATTTGGTTCACAAGTTATGTTACAGCTATGGATGTTAGATCCTAACTTTAACCATGTGACCATTGATTGAAATGTCTTGTTAGTTTGTATTTTGCTTTCAAGTCACAGAACTTGACATAAAAGTTTCAAAAGTAGGCATTCTTCAATGGAGATAGGGTGGCTGGCTCACAAAGTACAGGGACGCGCCCAGCAAAAGTCTACTCTCAGAAAAGACACACACAGACCAAGATATATTGGGCATCCCCCACCCCACTGAGTGAGCTCCCACTGTTCATTATGCAGATGGGATAGTCCTCCCAAATGAGTCTCAGGGAGTTATTCTGATTGTCCTGCCACCCATCATTGGGCCAATCTCACCTGTTTTTATGAAATGAGGTACAGAATCAGAATAGTTCCCAAAGGAAAACAATGGCATTGCTACCAAACAAGAAATAGATACTTGGTAGGCAGTGTTGTACCTTTAAATTTTCATGTTGAATTTATTACCAATGCATGGCACAGGTTTGCCTTTTATCAGGTAAAGGAAAATATGTTGTTATTTAAAATATACACATGGACCCATGAATAAAACGGGCATCAAAATAATGAGTATGAATCAATTCCTCCCCACATTTTGTCTTTCAAAAGGCTCCTTTAGGCACTGTACTAGTCAGACTTCTCTAGTGGAACAGAACTGATAGAATGGATTGTAGTAATAAGGGGGATTTATTGGATAGTTTACAGCAGTCCAATAGTGGTAGTCTGAAGGCCTCCTCAGCAGTCCCAATCCAGTACTAAAGGCCTAAAGTCTCCCTGGGGAGCCACTGCTCTTCAGTCCCTGATGTGAGGCTGAGGAAACTGGGTTCCTATGGCGAAGAAGGGTAGGAGAGCAGGATGTGAGTGCAAGTCATGACAAACACCACCAGCAGCCTGTTGGAGGGAGAAGCTTCCCTTTCCCTCAAGCTTCCTTATATTCAGTCCCCTTCAGGAATGCCGGCACACTGTGGGGGGAAGGGGTCACTCTGGAGGAGGAACCTCCTCCTTAGTCAATCCTTCCTGTAGTCAAACTCAGAGACCCACACATGATTACTGTGGATCACTAAACAGGTCAAGTTGACAACAAACTTAACCATCACAGGCAACCTTCCTGACTTCCTTTCGTTTATCATTAAACACTGGGAAAGTTTGATTATATTTCAACTTCTGTTCCTTCTCCAGTATTAAATAGGCCAGTTTTCACCCTTCCCGCCTTTCTGGAAGAGGTCTAGCACCGATTACCTCAAGGATTGTCATCCGTCTGCATCCTTCTGCACTCTGTTAGAACATTTGAGACTGGTGGCAACACTTCTCTGCCAGTTCTTTTTGATTCTGGTTGTCATTTTATCTTCTATATGCAACCTTTTCTATTCCATTTTTATTAGATTGTGTGTGGGGGGCAAGGGTATGTGTTGTATACACACATGTCTGCAGACGCTCATGCTGTTTGGATGAGCGTGGAGGTTGAGGAGAATTCCACATTCTTTCTTTCCTTCTAATCCCATTATTTCCTTGAGCTGAGGTCTCTTCCTCAACCCAGAGGTGCCATTTGTCAGTGATCCACAGTGATTCTCTGATATCTGGTCCTTCCTTTCATACTGGGGTTACAGATGTACATGCCCATGCTAAACGTTTTATGTAGGTTCTGAGTTTTCCAACTCATGGCCAGAGAAAGAGACCATCTTGCTTATGCAACAGTCTCTCTTAACTTCTAATCTGGCTTGGAAATCACTATTTAGTCCAGAACTAGGCCTAACTAAGCCTTCTGCCTCTGCTACATGAGTGCTGAGGTTAGATGTAACCACCACACCTAGTCTCCAGAAATCTGGAAAAGTGAAACCTGTTATGAGCTCCCTGGAGAGGCTGATCCATAACCAGAATGTGGAATGATCCCTTCAGATTACTTTACTGCCAGAACTCACTTACAACCTGTGAGTTGTAACTCACACAGGTGGTGAATCGCCAGAACGTGTACTGCCTCGAGCTAAAGTTAAGGCTCAAAGATCTCCCAGCAACATCTTCTGGGATGTTCTTCAGTCAATCATAGTTGGGTACTTTCAAGTGAAACAATTCTCCTCCATCCATATCTTGCTGGAGATGCCACAGTCTGCTCTTACTGTCCTTTGCCATATACTTTTCACTCAATTCCTCTGGTAGTCTTCAAATCCTCTAAAATTAGCCTATTCTAAAACGGAGTCTCCAATCTCATGCTTCTGCTACAGCTTTGTCCCATTGCTGTATGTAGTTGACTGGTGGCTCCTTAGCCGTTTAGGCAGCAGCCAGTTTCTGTATAAACTCCTACCCTCCTTCTTTCCCCTGAGCTCCTTCAAAAATATCTGAGTCCCATTTACATCTCAACATGATCAAAAATTGTTGTCTCGTTGCAAGGTTTCCAGGCTCATCATCAGTTTCTCTAGCTCTACCATATTCCTGCCCTACCCAAAAAGTCACATTCTTTAAGGACAGTCTTACACATCTGAATTCCCCTTTTTATTTCAGCATTTTCAAGTCCTAAGTTTCTACTCCTTTGAGATTCTTCTTTATGATTGAGCTGTCCCTTTCACTTTCATATATTTCTCCATAATGCAGAGGCTACCATACTGTGAATTTAGGAGTTCTAACAATTCAGAAGAAATACATTTTCCTTTTCATATACAATCAAAATTCAGTTATTTCTTGTTGTAAAACGTATTTTAGAAACCACAGAACTGTTAGCATTATCTGTGAGATTGTCACCAATAGAAATCATAGATATTTTCCTGTCACTGAAATTGACAGAAATATTCAGCAATGTTATTTATGGTCATTACCACTTCAAAATTATAGTGGTTCTTAAACCTGCCACTATGTCATTTGACTTAATTCATTAAGAAGAAAGCATATTTATTAATATTTCACAAATGTGGCTTTTAAAATATTTTGCAAATAGAAACTCCATTGATATTTTTCTAATTCTTCTAATTTTATTTGCTGAAGCTATCTTTGGTATGGAGAAGACTATTCTAGATTTTACACAATTACCAAAGGGGTTGAAGATACAAAAAATAAATAAAGGGCTCTGACAAATGGTACAAATGGGACAATTTCCTTTCAGTTTTTTTATGCACACAACTAATGTATATTATAGCATAGCAGTTATGAAAAAGTATTGACTTCCTGAAATCATAAGACTTATGTATGAAAAATGACTTCTCTAGAAAGCTCTCTAAATCATCCTCCCCATGATCTTTGATCAGTGCTTTTCCTGAGTCCCATCTCTAGTTTGTGAATCTTAATCCCTACCAATATAGCTTTGGATGCGGATTCTTAAAATGTTCTCCCAAGACTCTTGAGAGTCTTGTACTAACATTTCATAATTTGTACTAACATTTCAGTACAAATCCTGATGCCTGATGGCCATCAGCCCAGCAAACAAAGAAACAAAAACATATCTTTTAACAAATAATTTCAACTCCCTAGACCTTACTTTCCTTCTTGGCAAAATGACTCTTTCATGGCTTCATCATATTCTCTTCAATGATGTACACATTCTGGGGTCTGTCTACGCCTTTTAAGCAACTGTGGCAAAGCTAACTGTTCCTTCAAAATGAAGAGTCAAAATTCTTCAGGTATGTACCCGCATTGATTGGATTCTTCAGGTAACATCAACCTGCTATTTTTAGATGGACTTCACACCTATACCAATGTCTCTGATTCTTTCAGCTTATGAAATACTCTAAACTATTGTTGCGCCAGACATTGGAATCCTTTGGTTTACCTCTTCTGTCAGGCAATGTTTCATGTGTGTTTTTTTTAATTTGCATTGGAAGGATGAAATAGTTTGATTTGGGGAAGACTGCATGTATCATGTGGCATGCCACAGAGCTCCTGTGACAGTTCCAATAAAAAATATGGGAAATGCCCTAAAAATAGATAACCAAACCAACAAAGCAAATTGTTGGAGTGGAAATAAGATCCCACAGAGTGTTATATTTGTAATTCTTTTATGGTGTTTTGTTTTATACTATACAAAAGGTATCTGTGCTCCAGAGTATTTTTTTTTTTTTGCTTTGGTGTCTTCAAAATGGAGAACAGGATCCCTTCCATTTATAATTTTCTCTCAAGTATTTTGAGACACATAGTGTTTTATGTTGAAAAAATTATACCCCCTTTCAGCCAATCTCAAGAAACAAAATATAATTTAAAATAGTTTCATTTATTCAGAAAGATCAATATAACAATACTTATCTATTTTTCTACAAAAATACACTTTTTACCACCTTCATAAACTTTGATAAATATCTTCTCTTTCATATAGGTTATTTCATCTTGGGAGTAGATGAATATCCATCTACAAACAGTATTTCTTGCTTTCCTTTATCAGTTTTCTAAAGAGAAAATATTTCTTAATTCATAAGGATGAGACTTTGATTTGACTTAAAAATCATATATATATATATATATATATATATGTGTGTGTGTGTGTGTGTGTGTGTGTGTGTATAACATTGTTTTCAAAATAGTAAGAGTTAGTTTTAATTAAAAAAAACTGAATTGGTTCTGAAGTAACAATAGTGATTAATGCATATTAAGTACATAGCTAATAAAAATTAAGTTTATGAGCACAAACATTTTTCTGTGTTCTTCACAATTCTATGTATTTAATTACTCTATGAGAATATTTTTGCTCATACACTTCCTCCCTCCCTTCTAAATAGAGAAGCTAGGAAAAGCTAGGTAAGTTGGTCAAGGTCACAGCCTTGGTAAATGTCCAGGATCTGAGCACCAGCAGGATGTCTCCAGAGCCAATGTTCTTATTTTGGACAAGAAAGGATTTACGCTGTATTGGCTTAATGGACATTTACAATGATGCGTATTTAACTATAGAATAGATTTCTTCTGAAGCTGACGTTGAAAACCCATTCCCAATCACTGTCCTGGCCTTCTCGCTGTTGGTGCTTATTCGAAACAGATGCAAACACTTAAAACATCTCTTCTCATTGGGTTCCCCTGTGATTTGCTAGGCTATGTCAGGTTGCCTCCAGGAGGGTCCTTTTTAAGTGGCTGTCTGCTTTCATTCGTCTCCTTACTTCTTTACAACTTCATGGGTCTGTGAAAGCCTGGCTGGTCAGAATCTTATTAGCATCTCTTGCCAACATTCTGTCTCATCTGTTTTCTAATTGGGTGTGTATTTCAAAGCATGCATTTTTTTAGCCAACCTATTGGGCAAGATATGATGACTGCCACATGGCTGTGCAAAGTCTCCTTTCACACCTTTTGAACTCTAGGAATTATTCATGTAGAGTTACTCGAAAGCCTTCGCCTTTCAGATGGGTAGGTTTTCTTCTAAGTTACTGTTCTTCATTCAACTTAAAACTCCATTAAAAGATTGTGAGAGCCATGGTGGGGGGAGACTGTCCAGAGGCATGGCACCCCTCAGTAACAACACACTTGGGCCAGGAGAACCGGGCTGAGTACTAGGATATCCAGGATCCCTTGCCACAAGGACTAATACAGACAGCCCACGGAGGAGGATATACAACTGATCAGGGATGGGAGGGGGGAAATCGGGGAATTCGGGATAACAACGCATGGTTTGCCCACTAAATAATGTAACTCATTATGGACACTAAATATATTTAAAAAAACTCCATTAACCATCTCAAGTTCTGCTTTTCAACACTGTGTTTTTGTTGCCTGATCCACACTTGATTGCCTAGTTCTTATATTTTGAGAATTTGCATGCAAAGTGGCGATGGCAGGATAATGTCACTATGAACCCATAGCAAGGGTGGCTGGCTCTGTCTCTTCTTTATAGGTAGATTAATGACTGTTTGTGATGCTTTACTTCTGTAGTATAGGAATAGGACTTGACATGAGTGTTATGGTTAGTCAAAGTTCCTGGTTAAAAAAATAAATGAAGGACCAGGGCTGGAGAGATGGCTCAGATGTTAAAGGTGCTAGCTTGCAAATTCCCCAGCCCCTCATGTAAAGCCAGATGCATGTGCATCTGGAGTGTCGTGGCAAGAGGCACCTGTGTGCCCATTCTCTCTCTTTCACCTGATCTCTCTTCTCTGTATTCTCTCAAGTAAATAAATAAAATAACACATTTAAAAATATGAAAGTTCAGGGAATGGGACAGAAATATGACTTATTTAAAGTTTGCTCATGGTAACGTACTCAATAAAAATATATAATAAAATAAATTACAATGGAAACAATTAAAATAAGATTATAAGTTCTTCTATGATTTCAGAGAATCAAAAATTAATACTAGTATCCTTTGAACCAATCACAATATAACATAATCTCTTTTTCAATGATTCAGGATGATCACCAGAATCTTCCTATAATGGGGCAGTTTTCTCCATGTTTATTAGTTTAAATCACATTTGCGAAATATTTGAAGGAATTATTGAAGATGGGACATTTGTGTTATATTTAGATTTAATGAAATTATGTTTCTGGGTCATTTGGGCTAAAAATAGGAAACATTTTCCGCAGGCTACTTCCTGTCCAGATGTCCAAAACTAAAGAAGAACCCTAGTGAAAACCTGACTGGGGAATCCATCTGAATCCTGGCCACCCACATCTAAATATCTCTTTAAATGGTAACGATAACATTTCACATCGTTACACCTTTGGCATATTTTTATTCCTACACACTGTCTCAAAATCTGCCATGTGGTCCTCGCCAGTTGAGTTTTCCTTCTGTCTGTCTCTTCTCCCTGACCCGATAGGACAAACTGCCACCATCTCCACAGGTATTTTTCTTACATTTCTGTGGCACAAATTGGATTTTATTTAATTTTTATTTAATTTACATTGCTTTTGAAAGAAGGCGAGGTGATATAGCTTATTTACAGAGCTTAATATTCAGTATTAAATATAGTTCCATGGCCGCTTTGGAGTTCATGTGACACTTTCTGGTTTTATGGTGATGAATGTCTGTCTTGGGACTTTGTTGGTGGTGCTGGTCTGATTCATCATTATTGTTTGGAGTTAACATCTCAATTTTAAGGATGCTTATGACCTTGTTAAATAGCAGTCCAAAATTTGTGTGGCTTGTTTTGATTTTAACCAAAGTTACAGCTGCCTAGCTGTAAAGCAGTCAGTTTGTCTTATTATGACTAGTTCTTCAACTTGTACTGTTTTAAATTGCTTGCAATTAGCATATTTCAACCTTATTTTTAGGTTTAAATTGCAGTGTGAGAGTGTACTCTCCTCTTAGCTAATTAGTGCTATCAAGGAACAGTAGGTTACCTCATTAGTACCATGTGCATTTAATTAAAGAAGAGAAAATTGGAGTTAACCTCATAGTTAATATTTTCACAGAGTGCTACAATGCCAACACCTTCAATTGGAGTCACACCCCTGTGTATCTAATTATGCACTGGTGCCAAATAAGGTTAGCAAGGGGACTACAAGGCTGTTGACAAAATAATTTAGATGAAAACGCATTTGTTGGATTCTGACAGTAAAATATAACTTGAACATCCCCTTCCCCTCAGTCCTCATCTGCCAGCATCAGGGGACATGATTCTTCATAAGAAAGAGAAGGAAAGGGATTGTTGGAATCCATTTTTTTCTGTCTGAATTAATGTTGTTCTTACCTTGAAGAAAATGACATGTAGTCATATAAAGCATATACAATCCATTTCTTAAACAGAGCCCCTGAACTTCAGAGATATATTTGAAAAGAATTATTTATAAGATGTAATATTTACATGCATCAAACCACTACAAATACTCCCTGACACCCTTACCACATCCATCCTTGCTTTTCTTCTTTTCTGGTAGCGTTATAATTTCCCTTGTGTATCTTATGAATGGGGATCATCCTTTCATATCATACGTGAAGTCTAAGGATGTGTTGTCACATGGTCTGTTCAAATGCAATGTAATCCTTTTGCCCTTCAGACAAAATCTTTGAAATGTCTGGTGCTACTTAGGTAAAAAATGACATTCCTTGTCATTTATCAATAAATTATCACTTTGCTCTTACAGATGAAAATGCAAACTACACTTGGAGTATATAGAGGAGTTTTCAATGCAAATGGAAAAATTCAACAGGTCTTAGCCAATATTATGATGTGAGCTCCATAGTCTTAGATATATTTTAATGGTGATAACAGTGATATAGAAATGCAGAAGTGAGGCAGTTTAGCTGAAGAAATTGTTGCTATTACTGTATTTCACGGCTTAGCAGCATTTATTTTCATTGTTATTGGTTACAATTGACTGCAAGTCATAGGTTAGCTTTTTCAAAGTTAAGTGGAGATAATTAAGGACAAATAGCATCTCATATTCTAAAATCATAGTGACATTTAAATTTATAAGAATACTTATGAATAGTGACCATAATTCCAGCTTAGAAGGTAGAAGATTTCCAAAGCAGGATGATGACAGATAATCAGTAAATTTATTTTTTGGTCATTAGATAATCCATTAAGGTTCATATGTCCAACTTCACATTTGCCAAGCTATTCCTATTTTCCTATAAAACCTCATCTGTGAAAATGAGGATGGAATAGTTTTTTTCTATGTTGGCCTACCAAGATAATAATAAAAAATAATTTTAAGAACGATAATGCACATTATTTGCACTGAGTGGAAGGAAAAAAGCCAACTCCTGGTTCTCTTTGTTTCGTCTAGTAATTGCTTCCAGAAGCAAAGTTATGTGCCTGTGGCCACTCTTCTGGTGATGGGCATCCTCACAACACACTTTCAGTAAGTTTCACTGAGAGTTGGAGATGCATGTGCAAGGCCATGGACCAGCCCACTGAATACACATTCTCTGTAGCCAGCCCCTTTCTTGGGTTCAACCCCATGATATAAACTGTCTGCTATTCTCCATAGCTAGTCCCACCTATGGATCCTACCCCACTAGAGAGATTACCTGTGGTCTCTTCTATGGGTGCAGATAATTAGGTGATGAGTAATGTTAAGAAACCAAAGCAATCAGATTGTTTTCTGTTGTTCTCATTTCAATTACATTTCATCAGATATACAGCATGGTGCCTACGAGTTGATGGCATTAAAGTTCACCTTAATTGTATAAAGTTGGTTAGTGGCAATACACTTCTTGAAACTATAGGAACAATTTGTTGAGAGAGTGCTGATCTATGGAAAAAATGGATCAAGATTATTATTAACTGATTGATTGAAGAAATATCAAAGGGGAAAGTTGCTGTTCCCTATCCTCCAAGTTGCTATATAAACATATGTGTGTGTGTGGGAGTGAGCGCGCGCGCGCGAGAGAGAGAGAGAGAGAGAGAGAGAGAGAGAGAGAGAGAGAGAGAGAGGTGTCTGTCTCATGTATAGTATTCAATGAAAATTGGAAATTATTTTCATTCAAATCACATACCAGTTACTTTGGAAATTAATGGTCATCCTGAAGTGTCTATTCAAAACTTGATAAATAGAGCTTCTTCTTGTTTGCATGCCATATGGACCCTACATATGGGAGATTCTTCAGAAATCTCTAAATAAGTAATGTGATGTATAGTGTAGCATTCTTACTCATTTCCTTGTGAATGATGGACTTCTTTAGTCAAGACATAGTATCCCTAAATTTACTCAAAATTATTTTTGCTGCCCATTGCATATTTCCTAATCATAACTTTTAGAGCAAAACCTAGTGGAAAGTAAAGAACAAATACTCAATATATTTCTTCAATGAAGAAATACCATGGGCTTAAAATGTTTTATACAAAAACAGAGTCAAATTAATGTGAGGTGATTTTGTGGAAAAAAAAAAAGGTTGTTTCTTAAAAAAAAAAAAAAACCTCTACTTTGCACACACTATGGAAACAGCAGGAATGCACCACATTGTAGAGGGTTGCTAATATAGTTTTCCTCACTGAGGATTTGTCGGCATCCACGGTGATCTACTTTAGGGTGCCGCCCATTTTAATCCTAAAGAGTTTGGCCCTCTTGTGTTTTCTTAGTTATTGCATTTGGGGTCAGAAGAGACATGAGGATAACACGTCTTCTGCCCCCACATGCACAGGCACCTTTACCCAGGTTTGTGCCCACATAATGCAAATATACATAAATGCACATGCACACCACACACATACATGCAAAAGAATCACGATACGGTATGCTTTCATCATGGATTTCTTTAGAACTAAACATTGATCTTTTGCTTTCAATGTCTATGGTAGGAGAGTAAGAGAGCTTCATCATCACAGATTACTTTGCAATGCTTATTTTTCACATTCGATTTCTTCTTCCAATTGATGTCTTTTACATCTAATTTAAAAACATTTACATATTTTAATTTTACTTCAAACTTTTATACTAAGGTGGGTAAATAGGCACTTTTCTTTCGACATATATTCCTGATATATCTAATGCCTTATTGAGGGCACTATATTACCTACCTTCTTTGACTTCTCTACAAGCTTATGATTATGTGGACCATACATAATCTTTCCCCCTATAAGTGTTTCCTCCATGTTATTGCTTGCCCAAAGATTTGTTATGATGGAGATTATGATTATTAATAATTAAGTTTAAGTAATCCATCCTATAGGTTCTAAAGTCACTGGATTGAGGATTGGATGATATGACCTGCATTTACCTTCTGCTCTCAGTTTGCACATACATCATAGGCTGGCAACGGGGCCTCCATTTGATAACCCTGAAGGGTTATTTTCCTGATTACAAACACTTAATGAGTGTGCAGTACATGTTGGCTCTGGAGACGTATTGCAATATGCTTGCTTGGACAAACATGGCAGTTATATTTGAAACAAATTAAAATATATATTTAGCATTAGCTCCCAAGGACGATGGGGCACTAGACCTAGGATGTAGGCTAAAGAGTAGTGTTCTCCCTTAAGAGGAAACGTTTTACATTCTTTAAGTTGAACAGGGTCTTTTTTTTTTACTCACAAAATCATTGTTCTACCAATACTTTGTGTTTTTTATTTTTTTATTTTTTTGGTTTTCTTTTTTTTTCTTTTTTTCTTTATTGTCCATAATGAGTTACATTGTTTAGTGGGCCAACCATGAGTTGTTATCCCCAATTCCCCATTGCCCCCTTCCCCATCCCTAGTCAGCTGGATATCCTCCTCCGTGGGCCATCCTGATCAGTCTTTGTGGTAGGGGACCATGGATAGCCCAGTCTTCGGCCGGGTTCTCATGACCCAACTGTGTTGTTACTGAGGGTTGCCAAGTCTCTGATATTCCCCACCACCACGGCTCAAAAGTATAGGATAGCTAGCTAGCTGGATGAAACAGAAACCTGCCTTACCAAGCCGAATGACATCCAGCTAGCAGCCACTAGGAATCATGTCTAAAAAACAAGAGGAAGAGACATTATCATGTGAATGTCCTGTATCCTGACAGAGCACATGAGGATGCCACAGGGCGAGGAACTACAGGTACCAGAGCAGATGATCTTGATTCTACCCTGTGATAAGTGTGATAAGTCAAGTTTTGGTGCTACTTGTTAGTAGTAGTGGTAGTATTTACATAACACGCCGGAGCAAATGAAACAGGAAAGTGTCACAGCATTTCTTTTTATGGAGTGTTCTTTTAAAACTTGTGTTGAAAGATTCTCCTCTGAATTACTGTAAAGGTGCACAATATAAACTTGAATTTATTATGAAGTAGTACAGATTTGTTATTTTATTATCTTTCTTTGAGTGAGCTTTACTGATTAATATTATAGTTCTGGTACTATAGTTCTTCAATAAGAAATAAAAAAAAGATACTAAAATATTTCAAACACATTTTAGATGACAATTTTGACCTTTCACATTTGAAGTTGTCTGTAGTGAGCTGCTGATGAAAGATTGTACATCTACATACAATCTGTGGGGACCTTTTTTTTAAATCTGGCTTTGCTTTGAGAATAAGGCTGGATATACTTAATGTATGTTATATTAACCAATTTGGTTATACTTAGATTTTTCTTTTAATTTGTGATATTAGAAATTAACCCTGGGGTATCTCACATGCTAAGCTTGACACTTCCACTGAGCTACATCCCTATATACATATATATTTTATTTTATTTTATTTTATTAATACAGATGATTGATTTTAGTTCATGTTGACTTCTAACAGATCACTGTAATTTTTGCATATTTCTAAATGTCAAATAAATATATTTTTCTTTTTTTATTTCTGTTTTTGTCTCATAGTTTATTTCTATACCAGTTTATTTTGGAATATTAATAAACAAAATATATAGAAAACCACTCATGTAAGTGCATTGATCTTCACTTATTGTGCACACACACAAAAATGTACCTTCATATCTAAATATGAATAATGCAAAAGAATGTGCATGCATTTTATTATGCTCCATTTGCAATTTATTTTTCTTTATCTTATTAATGTTATTTTTATATTGTAATTTTCATTAGGTTAATGAATTATGCATATGATTAACAAATTATGGAACCAATTTTTTATTACTGACAGTCCATTTAGCAATATATTTACTTAAAAGCTATATAACTGTATTTCTCATAATTTTAATGTATAAGATTCCCATTTGAAGCAACACATGACAACATGGATATTAAAATTTAAGCATAAAACTACATTTTTCAATTTAAATCTTTAGTCACTAGGGTTCAAAAAGTATTGATATTAAAATTTGGTTATATTGTAATCATGTAGTTTATCCTAACTTAAGAAGAAATGGCAATGTTCTACCGTCAATTAATAATAGTTTTTATATCAACAATACATTTTTGTTTATGAGTAAAATAAAACATAGTCTTTTGTTTTTGTGTCTTTTTCACACACACCATCAAGGAAATTTGAAATCACTCTCAAGGCCATGTTCCTGGGCTCCTTTCTTTCGTGGTTTCCCTCTGACCAGACCTCCTTGTGTTATACCTTAACAGAAATGCTATGGGTATTTTGCAATCTTGGCAGACAATAATTTCCATCCAAATTTAGAGTGTTTGTTATCATAATACTCTCCTTGTTCAGTGGGTTATACATTTATTATTTTAAGAATGACACTATAATAATTTTACTTTAGAAATTCAGTATAAAATATTTAGAATGGATAAAACTAACATTATATGTAATGATAGTAATAAAATTTCATCATAAGTGGTTAGATTGTAGGGGTGGCACCAAGCAAATACATCAGAGATAAGTTCCTATTATATTAAGCATAATTGTAAATTTACCCATGGTTATACAATTGGGGAAGGAAAAAGCATTAATGGATATAATTCTTGAAGATTTGATAAGCTCAAAAGTTTGGGAACTCTGTATTTCTAAAGTATTATATGTAAATATGTAATATTTTCAGATACATGAATAATATATAATTAAAATATGGAAATAAATTAGAAGGCAAATGTACTGCTATTTTAATCCCTAAACCCATATGACTTGTAAATTGAAGATTTCCTATGAATTCCTTTATACAGGCTGGAAAACAGACAATATCTCTGCATACAGCTATGTTGGAAGAGTTGTAATGTAGTACCTCATTGGGTAAAAAAAGTAAAAGGGAGTATCTCCCTAGCCTGCATTTTTCATCCTATATGAACTTAGAAAATTGTAGCTAAAAGGGTACTTAAGGGTCATTTAACTCACCTCTGACACTGAAAGCTGCATAAATTAATATTCATATGAATTCATGATTGCCCATAGTCCAATAGCTTTCGGTTTTATAAAAAAATATTTTTTGACATATTTCAAAACCATTTTTGGTTCACAGCTAAATAAAAATAACTGAAATGAAAGTATCTCTCCCTCTCTATGTGCCCACATCCCCACCATAATGATACTATTTTTGCCCCTAATGTCCTTATAGGCCCATCATGATCACCCATGCATGGGAGCTTACATCAGCCTTCACTCTTAGTGCTGTTCACTATGTGGCTTTGGACAAAGGTGTCTTCCCATGTATCCACGATTAAAATATCAGAAAATGCGTTGTGCCTACACTAAAAATCACCTGGGCTCCATTTTTATCCTTTCCTCTTTTCTAAACCTTGAGGACGCCACAAGAAGATTTTTAAACTGTTAAGAGTGCTTAGTTAGTGCTACCGGATGGTGGGTCATCACGTGTCTTTTCAACAGGATGCACTCTGTGGAGTGATGTGAACAGGAACTGCTACTGTACTTGTAGAATTGAAAGTGGCATATGCTGGTCTTGGAAAAAAAATTGTTATAAAGCAAAAAAAAATTAGGGTCATGGCTTGAATCCAAAACAGGGAGAAGGGATGGCCATGAAAATAAAAAGATTAAAGTGCAAAGGTCAAAGAGTAAAGGGTTGACACAAGATCAGAAAGATGAAGGAGTGATGCCAGTGAGTGTCCCGATGGAGGAGGAATAGAATCCCTCTCATCCACTCTGGGTAGAAATGTGGTGGTGAACAGTCGCACCCCGCATGACTACTTCTTAACTCTACTTGGTGGCATGACATCTGATTTTAACTTCCTATCAGCTTTCTGGAATTCCTAACTGTGACAGGCTGTGTGAAGGGGGGGGGATAGAGTCGTAGTTGTTAAAATGCACCAGAAGTGACAGTTTGTCTCTCACCATATGTGTTATACTTGATGATAATATTAGCTCAGAGAATCAGTACTCATTATAGAGTTAAATCTTAGCAAATAGTTTCTCATGTTAACCTCTATCAGCACAGTCAATGGGAATGTGCTTTCCTCATCCAGTTCAGGTGGGTGAGTGTAAATCTGAAGAACATGAATGACTTGATGAAACATTTAGATATATGAAGATTTTGAACATTTTAAGTAACTGGTTAATTTTGCATAATTAATACAGATTTCCCCTTTCTATAAAAGCCTTTGAAACGAAAACAGCTTGCACGAGGAGGAAAAGAGATGCAGAAATATGATAGTCTCTCCTCAGTTCAATTTGTAAGGGCAACCAAAGAAACTGGCCTCAGATGCATTCAACTTAAATCTGCTTTAGTAATCCACTCTCTGGGTAAAAACACAGGGGATGATTAGCAATCTTAAACAAACATGTAAGGTAAACAAAATAAGTAACAAAAAATACAAATGGGGACCTTGTTCTTAGAGACCACATATGAGAAAATTCCCTTTGGCCCTCTCTCTTACTTGCACACATGTTACTTATGGCCCGATAGGTAGATTTCTGACTTTCTCTATTCATGTTTTCTTCGCATTCTGTCCAGATCCTTATCCAGTAGCTAGTCCCTGGATTATACATTCTCAACCTTCTCCTCTGTAAATATGTGGCTATCTGTTCCAGGGAATAGCCTGAAAATATATTTCCTGTTTAGTTGATTTCTGATAATAATAAATTTACCACTCTCAGAGAAATCATTGCCTGTTCATAAGAGATAATATTTCTGCTTAACAAAATGGACCTTTAATAACAGAATTCCAGGAATTGGTGATTTACATTAGGGAGTATAAACTCTCCAAATATTTCTGTGACTTTTGAGCCAGCGTCCCCTGCATCGTCTTCACTGCAAATTATTCATTTTATTCTCTTAACTAGAATCACTTTCCTCGGTTCTCCCTGAGCATATCATATTTGTTGAAGCCTTCCTAACTAAATTAAATTGTTTTGCTATTTTCTTTGTTACTAGGGCTTTGGTTAAAGGATCGAGCATGACAGGGTTTGTGAGGCTAAGATCATATTGTATTTGCTTCAGTAGAAGCCCACTGTTTGAGGAGTAGTTATCCATAACAAGGTTCATTACGCACATTTAAACTCAATTTTTCTCTTGGAAAAACAAAACATAAACAACAAAAAAATAAGCACACCTGAAAAGTAAGATAATCTTCCCATTGTCACATTTCAGTAAATGATTCAGCCAAGATAAAAGCTCAGATCTGATTATAAGATTCTTCCTCAGTTCCCATCATATATGCCAACTTTTTGACTTTTTCTACTTTTTTTAGCGTTTGCTTTAGTATAAGAATTTTTAAAGCCCCTATTTTTGGAGGAATAGTTCAGGGGTAGAGTGCTTCCCTAGCATGTGTGAGGTCCTGGATTTGATTCCAAAATATCACCAAAACCAAATGAAATAAATTGATTTTTTTAAAAGTCCATTCTTCAAAAAGCACTGAAATATAGTATGCATATTTGAATACTTTCTTGCACATCTTAACTTTGAGATTTTTCTCCCTGTCTGGAAACCAGGAATTTTTCAGTTTCACTTCAAACTCAGAAAGTATTTGACAATTCTCCAAGTCATGTTCTCAGCAATTTTGTGATTTCAAGAAAAATTTGACCCACACTTCCTATATTTTTTTTCAATTTATATTTTGTTGTTTATTGAACCAACATTTTTCCCTCATTAAAACATCTCTGCAGGGCTGGGAAGATTGCTTAATGGTTAAGGCACTTGCCTGCAAAGCCTAAAAACCTGAGTTCAATTCCCCAGAAACTCATGTAAAACAGATGTATTAAGAGGCATATACATCTGGAATTCATTTGCAGTGGCTGGAGGCCCTGGTGTGTCCATTCTCTCTGTCAGTCCTTTATCTCTCTCTCTCTCTCTCTCTCTCTCTCTCTCTCTCTCTCTCTCTCTCTCTCTCTCTCTCTCTCTCTCTCTCTCTCTCTCTCTCTCTCTCTCCTGGCAAAAAAATAAAGATATTTTTAAAAATCTCTCTGTTGCCTATTGAAACTCTTATTTGGCATCTCTGGGTCTTTACTATTTTTATAAACTCTCCCCATCCTGCCATGTGTCTTATTAATTAATATTTTAACCAACTCTCAAAAATAATCCAGTATTTACTATTCCCTAAATATATCTACTTTCTATCTCTGTGTCTTGGCCCACTTCCACTCTACATTAAAGTGGTAGAATTTAGAGACCCATCATGTCCTGCCTGTACACTTTCAACTTTGAGCAAAAGTTTGAGAGGAAGGAAAAGCCACACCAACATTTTCTGTTTGCTTTGCTATAGTATGATTACTTGGGCACAAGTTGTCTCCTTTTCCAGGCTATGTAATGAGAAATGTGCTAAGTTTTCCTAGAAGTGTCCAGCACATGGTAAATATTCTAAAAAGAAATATTTTATTTTACTTCTGTGCATATTTGTCATTCATAATAGTTAACATTAAAACTTCTAAAAAAAGAAAAAAACTTCAAAAAACTGCATAGGAAATAGAGTTCAGTGGAAGGGAGAAACAGAACAAGTTAAAATAAGAGAAGGGCACTGTGTTCAAAGTACAAAAAATTTCTCATATATTCAGGAAGGAAGTACACTTTTCAGGAAAACAAAATATTTTTAGAAATGTTGCTTGTTCCATGGATTACCTAATAGTAGTTTTTGTCTGATTGACCAAGAAAAATTTCTGAAATATGTAAGGAATTTTCTGAGTCTACCCTAAAGTGATATTTATTATTTTCAGTAAATAGATCATAAAATCTGTATTTCTGACAACTGCTATAGTTTTCTTGATTCAAAATTAGATAATAAGAAGCATTTATTATAGAGGTTTTCTCATCAAAGCACGTTCTATGAACTATCCCACCTCTTCTGGAAATTTTCTAGAAATGTGGATTCGTGATCCCTACCATGGACCTGCTGAATTATAAGATGCATTTTAACAAAATCAAAATTAATTTATACTCTAGTTAAACTTTAAGTAATCACTATAAAGCACATCTGTTGCATACTAAATCATGTTTTAAAATGTATTGGTATATATAAATATATGCATTAATTTGCTGTAAGATAGTATGTATTTTCATTAAGACATTAGAAATATATTTAAGATCTTTGTGGCTTGCTATAATATTTAATGCAGCGAAGTTTGAGGAGCCTAGTTTAGTTGCTCACCTTCTAATTCTAGCAGTTGGGGGGCTGAAGTAGGTGGATGGCCATGAGTTCAAGGCCAGCCTCAGACTATAAAATGAGTTCTCTGCAAGTTGGGCTACAGTGAGACCCCGCCTTGAACAAAATTCAACAACAACAAAAAGGACTGAGGAACACACAACTTTATGCTCTATAAGACAGCTTACTTAATAACATGAAAATAAAAAGCAATTTTATATCACTTAGTCTCTGATATGTCCTATAAGTATTTCAGTAGAGAAAAGATTATCTGTGAGATACAGGATGGATAAAAAGATTTACTGCAATTCAAGCTACTGGCAGTATTTTTAGTGGTGTTTACTCCTCGATTAAGATTCCATTTATAAATACCTTATTATCATTTGTTAAATTAAATGACACTTTATGGGATGCTTGATGACTTTGGCTCGTGCATTAAATATGCACATACATTTTAACAGTATTTGCATATTATAAGACACTTAATACTGACTTGTAAAAGTGTTGCTGGTTTACCATTTCTTTGGTTTTATTTATATTTTTCTAAATCAATACCAGTTTTAAAATGAATAAAGTCCTTCCAGATTCCATATTAACTTAAATGGTTTCTGTTTCTTGTGAAATGGCAGAAAGCATCA